>JAODJU010000046.1:3825110-3845895 GCA_026776725.1 Gnathonemus echidnorhynchus
CCCCGAGATTCCATAGTTCCATGTGCCCGTGTTTGCATGCATGCATTTTGCAGCGCCGTGAACGGCGACAGTGAGCATGTGTGTTAATGCCCGGCAGCCTGCACCGTGCGGACGTGCATGTGGGAGAGAGCCCTGTGTGCATCCCATGGATTCACAGTGCACTTGTGAATTTTCGTGCATCTCTGTTGCACGTGTATCATAGTGAATATGCAGGAGTGCTTTGTATTGTGATGTAAGTCTGTGTGTGTGTGTCTCCGGGGATTTAAGTAGGCGCACAAGCTCGGAGGCAGAAAGGGAGGCGTTAGAACAAGGTTCTGGCCCAACTGTGGCCCTTCTGCTGAGCTCTAACAAGGTCCAAAGTAGTCAGATGAACCTTGGGGAAGGCTTCTGTCACACAGAATGTTTAGCCGAGCGGCTCCATGTGCGTAGACTGGAAGCACGTCTGACCTGTTAGCACAGAAGGACGTGCAAAACACTCCACCAACAATCCAAGCGAGGAGAACTCTTCGCGTTCCATTAAGACGCTTAAGTGTTGGTGTTCGGCCCACTTATAGAAGTGTTATGAGCCCTTCTGGGAAAAAAAATAGGGGCCTGAGCAGTTTATATTCACGTCTTCCTGCTACACGACGTGATCTGTTCTTGTCGCGATGTCCTTTGTTTGTTAATGTGTTGGATTATCTGCTGGCATCTCTACTGCTAGACTCCTATATCTTGCGTGAGGTTTGCCAGCTCTATGGACAAACAGACCCCGATGTAAAAGCTCCACAGCCTCACGCCATCTGCCGAGTTAAAAAGGACCTGCATATCAAACAACCAGGAAAGTTTATGTGCCCCCCCCCCACCCCCTCCACGACTTTTCTTCATCCACCGAGAAAAGAGGCTCCATGCACACTGCATGTCCCCGGTCGCCACATTGCAAGTGGGAGTCATTCTGGTGACACCGTCTGTCTCTTGGGCCAGCAGAATCCTCGCCCCGCCGTCTGGGTCCCGGAGTTGTCCCGACCCATCTGACGGCCAGTATCTGTCCTCTGCCCCCCGCCACAGATTGTTGTTAACCATTTACATGTAAACACAGAGACACTGCATTACTGCAGGTTTCTGTGTGTGTGTGTGTGTACGCATGCACGTGTGAGCGTTTTTGTAACGCTCGCGATGATGGCTAATTCAGAAACAATAAACGTAATTTCTCCTTGATGATTCCGAATGAAATTTTAAATACCAAGTCGGGTAGAGAAACACAGCTTTACGTGATGAAGGTTCTGACCCCAGTTTGAAGGTGAGAAGTGTACATCGTTAAGAGGTTCATTCATAAACATCAACAAACCGTCAACATCATTTCTGCATTATTACTTATACTTGCAATAATTTATGCTGTGTGTGTTTCTGTGTGTGTATGTCAGTGTGCACATGCGTGTGTGTGTTTTGGTAATTATTTCAATGTGGGGACCAGATTGTGGCTGCAATCAAAAAAACTAAAAATGCCAAAAATCTTGTATTTAGTTTGTTTACTTATGGGTAAGGTGAGGGATGGGTTGGGGTTAAGGTTGTCATAGCTGGGATTAGGGTTTTGCCAATCGAAATGAATGGAGATTCCCCATAAAGATGTTAATATGTGGACTGTGTGTGTGTGTGTGTGTATGTGTTTTTCTAACCTCGTGGCCAAGTTTTCCCCATAAATGTCTCCACAAGGGTAATAAAGCTTAAAAAATGACCCCTAGGGGAGGATTGTCATCAATCAAGCTAAAAACAAGGACATCTTTCATTTGTTATCGTTTCGTATGTTTTGTATGAGGTGGAATTAGGAGTTAGCTATTGCATTAAATTTAGAAGCGAATGAGTCCTCGCAATGATGGGTAAACGAATGTGTGTGCAGTCGTGTGTGTTTGTTTAGTACAGCATGCGATCCAAAGCAGATAGATACAGAACTGAGAGATCTTGGGGAAATCCTCCTTCCAAACAGCAGGAGGCGTACTGGTTAAAGATCCATAACTGAAAGATTTCTCATTCAAGACGTGGAGGAGCCCTCAGTGTCACACTCAGCAGCAGAAGTGAGCAAAGCTGTAACCTGTGTCTGTGAAGTCGTGGAGTGACTAAGCAGCAGGGCGATGTTTGTTGTACAAAAGCCTCGGCTACTAGAAGCGACATCTTCTGTTTGTGTCTTTCCAGGTTCGCCTCTTGGAAAGAAGCATGCAGCACAGTGTTAAGGTGTCAACTGTTTCCACAAATGGCCGCTAAAAAGATCTTTGATACAATAAATAAAAAGATGAGTCACAAGCACAAATAAACATTTTAAGTGAATTGCATCCATCCCTTGTGCATATAATGAAAAGGCTCCCAGTTTTTTTTTGTTGTTGTTGTTTTTACTCTATTTGACATTTTCTTCAGATGTCAATAACTCATCTGCGTCGGGGACGTGTCTCGCCTTTCACAAAAATGTACAGCATGGTCAGGGGCTTCACAGGAAGTACTGGCATGAGGGTGTGATATGGTTTACTGGCTTTTTCTTCAGGAGGGTGGTAGCACAAAACCACACACACACACTCACACACACACTCACACACACGCATACAGACCCTGAGGAGCCTTTAAGAGAACAGTGCGAGGTCACCAATCGTGCCACGCCACACAAACACACACAGATATTATTATTCCCAAATGACAAGTTGAGAATGCATCACTAACTAATCCCATTGTCTGTTGGATGGAATTGGCAATTAGTAATTGAATTGATAATTGGCTGAAAATAAATGCTTCGGCCTTGATAATAATGATAATCATCTTAGTGAAAGCTCATTGATAATAAAGGGTTATGATTAACTGTTTGAATCATGTACATCATATACTCTCCTAGTATGGATATTTTCATTTGATTTTGCCTGCTGATTAACATAAGAATATTAAAAGACCTGCTTTTGGGTGGTTGAATCAAAACAGTACTTTCTTTTGTTAAAACTTTTGGAAAAAGCTCTTTAGCTGGATGGTTTACTGAGTGATGCGGGTTGAACCCTCATTCAAGGCAAGGGCTCATCCTAGGTCTCGAACTTAAAACCTTCTGTTGAACGGTCCTGCAGAGGGTTTGTTTTGGCTGGCAGTAGCACAGAACGGTAGCTGAATATTTAGAAGAATCAACATGTGTAGCAAGGATGTGGTGGAGTTGGTGGAGGTTAAAAACACCCACCACATCCATCCACTAGCAGACACACAAACCAGTCCCCCTTGGGTCTTGGATAATCCCTCGCTGGATAGTAAGACTTTCCCTCACTGCTTTATTTGAGGTTTTCGTACCATGAGAGGGAAGTGTCAAAACTGTACATTCTCACTTCTGATTCACGGACTTAACCACCTTGCGGAAGAGGGCAGGAACATCGCTGCGGCGTAAATCTGTTTGCCTTGTGCAGCCCTATGAAAAGAAGAAGAAAAAAAAACACAGAAACGGAGGGGCTGAAATGGCATTTCGGAGTCAGGGATTCAATGTGATAAAAGCCCACCTTGTCAGTTCGTAATGGCACTTGTGGGACGTGAGCAGGGGAGGGCTGCAGTGTGTGTGTGTGTGTGTGTGTGTGTGTGCGGGTGGGGGGGGGGAGCGACTACGTTCACGACAGTTCACCGACACGCGAAGTCGCCGGTCAACACAAGCCTTTCACACACTGTCCATTTTTTTTTTTTGAGGCTTATACTTTTTCCATTATTTCTCTCTGGTTCGTGATGTAATTACGATGACGTCTACTTCGGAAAAAAAAACTTTAATTTCTCCTTGTCGATTCTGAACCAACGTTTAAATAGAACAATGCAGCTTTAGGCGATGAACATTCTGACCCCATTTTGAAGTCGAAAAGCGTATACATTGTCAAGAAGTTTATGCATCAAACATCATTAAAACGTCAAAATAATTTTAACGTTTTTATTACTTATACTTGCAACAATTTATGCTGTTAATTTAGCACTGCCAACGATGTTGCATTCGTTCAGTCATTTCTTTGAAATTGTAATGCAAAAGGTCAGAGTTTGAGTGGCTGTCTGGAACGGAAAACGGGGTGTTTTTTGTGATCCGTGACCGGTGTCAGCTACTGGAGTATCTCACCTCTCTCATTTTCAGAGGCGCGGGGCCGGACGGGGGCGGGGCTGGGCGTGGTCTGCCGGAACATGGGCGTGGTTTTCAGCCGGGACGGTCCGTTTTCGCTGCATCCCACTCTCGCTGTTGCACTAATGAGACAGCGTGATTAATCCTTGCGGTGCGGTACATGAATCCAGACGCGAGGCGGCTGTCGGCTTTGCCTCATAAAACCCTGGAATGCTGTTCTTTCATGTGCTCTGCTGATCTTCTCCTCTGACAACAATATGCCTGGACTTCCCTTGCCCCTGTCATGCCTGCCCTCAGCAGGAGCCAGTCGAAGGTCACCCTAAGCACACTGAGTCTTTTATGGGTGGTCAGGTAACATGCTGATAGGTCATGATAGGAACCTTTTTTACGGAAGGATGTTAACTTGAGCCTCATTTGGGATTAATCTACGTATGGGTGCGGTATAAATCACTTTTATTTTGCTGTCCTGCCTAAACATCTTTTGGGTTTTCAAGACCGAAAACATCTACTCTTCTTCAGCTCATTTTTGTACTCATGAGCCATTAGCTGAAAAAATTAATTGTCAATTGGCTGTGAACAAATTCGTGTGTCAGTCGAGAGAATCCCCAAGTGTACGACAATAACATTTTATATATGTATGTGTGTGTGTGTATGTTTGTGTGCGCGCGCGCGTGTGTGTGTGTGCGCATATATAGCTGTCATGTATGTTATAGGCTACTACAGACATCCTTATCCGCTGTCTATAAAATGGTTGAAAGGACGCTTTGTCAGTTGTATTTTCACTGCAGTAAAAGTTAATAAACACTAGTTTAAACATCATATAACAGCGGCCTCTATAAAACGGTTAGGTTAAGACATTTTCCTGTGAAGCGACGCTCACTTAGACCCTATCCGCTGAGCAACCGCAACAAGTTAAAATTTTAAGGCTTTCCAAGTGACCTTAAAGGCAGAGGCAGAGCAGCGTCGTGCGTGTTTGCCCCTGCAATCACCCCTCCAGTTTTGGTAGCTTTGGGTGTTTAAGGGGGGAGTGCAGTAGCGCGCCGTAAAACATCGCTGCTTGGGGCGCAATGAAATTTTACTGTCGCATCTCGTGCCTGTTTAGGAGCGCGAAGTGACATCTCGCCGAAGGCCGGTCTCTATGCTGCTCCCCCGGCTTTGTTTGCGCCTGTGAAATTAATAGTCTAATCCCGTTTTTAAATGCCACCGCTTTACCGTTTCGTTGCGACCTGATGTGAAGCCATTTAAGGATTTTATTTTATAATCAAAAATCTCAATTACATGATTATATTATATTATATGCTGGCTTACACAGAGTATTGGAGATTCTTTTTTTTTGTGGTAAGTTTCAATTTTGTCCCCTTATCCTATAATATATTAGAAATAATTCGGAAGATTATTTTAAATGCAAAACAAGTGCACTGGTTTTTGCGGTTTCTTAAAATATTTTACTTATGCTTCTGCAAAAATTTTAGTTTATGTGTCATGCACGACAGTTTAATATTTCTTAACAGCATTTTTCGATAACTAGAAATTCGTAATTTTGTGCTAAAAGTCACCCTTTCCAATATCCCTTTCCAGTATCTCATGTTATCAATGATAATGGACGCTAGTGCGCTATTTCCCGTCTTTCCTCTATTATTTTTGGTATAAAACCACAGACACGGATTTCCGGTCTTTCGGGTGCTGAATGCACATTATTTGTTGTATCTGTTGATTCTCATTACCGTTCGCGTTGGGCCGAAACCGAATAGATCTTAACATTGACCTTGAATATTAAATTGATTCAATCGATCACCTTGCACTGTGTTGTAAATACTCTCCTCATATACTTGTTGGTTTGGTATCAGATATAGCACGCCTCTCTGTAATATTTGGGGCCCTGACTGGCGGCTTTGCTATGCCTGATCACTGGTCTCGTTATTATCTATGCAACTTTCCTATGGATGAGGTCTCAGCTCCCTGCTCAGAGTGGACGGATCTAGAACACCCTACCCCCTGAGTAGCTGAATAAATGGGGAGGCTGAAGTCTGGAAGTGTCATCTGTTCCAATGATGTTTCCTGAAGCAGCTACAGTTGCTTTATCATGTTGTTATTTATATTTGCCGTTTTTTTTTTTACTGTAATGTACTAAAATCGTTTAACACACTGAAAATATGTATGCATTCCTGCCAGCGATAAAAGCTTTCTGAACAGAAGGTTTTACCCGTTAAGTTGTTTGCTTTTTTGAACATGATAATTTAACTCAAGCCTCCCTAGATTCCACTCCAAAGTACTCTGGGACGCCTGCTTATGAATGGGCGCTGCGGTAATACCGGGCTGCACAAAATCAGTCTCCCGCGTCTGGGGGCGTCGTGTCGCTGCCAGAGCCGGGTTTCCTTATCTGATGTGAAAGGTCTCATTCCGGGGTGCAGTCAAGCTGTCCTGTCACTTTCACCAAAGCCTCTGAGATTTAAAGAAAGAACATTAGACCGTTCCTGGTGGATTCACCCCAACCAGTCTAAAAGCAAAGTATTGATTTTGAGTTATCCTGTTTTTTTTTTTTTAACCCCCCATTCTCTTACTAGTGTCAAGGCCCCACCCCATAGAAATGTCATAACCACCACACGCCCCCCCCCCCACACACACACACACACACAGACACACACATGGAAAGGGTTTATGGGATATTTCTTAACGGGTGGGGAAGAGGGTTAAGAAAAAGAAAATCAGTTTCTGGAAAACAGTGTAGCCTTGCATCAGCCTTTCCTTCAGGGACAGAAAATTGCTCAGACAAAAGGGTCCTGGGGAGTCCGAGAGGAGCGGCCCCCAGCCCAATGCCGTGTGGCCTTTCGCCCTGCCCCCCCAGCTGCCACATGACCAGACGTTTATTTCCTCTTAACACCACCAGACAATCTCGCTGCAGCTGTGTGCTGTCTTTCAGCTTTTCGCTGTCTTTCCCAGAGCAGTTTCCCTCAGATTCCTCCTCAGCCCCGCACCTCAGCACACGCACACCCGCTCCGCACACGCACAGCTCACTCAGCACACGCACACCCGCCCCGCAACGTGCACAAACCATGTGGAACGAATCTCACCAGTCCGGCTTTGATCTCCTGGTTTTTCGGTCTGTTAGGATGTAAGTGTGGGTTGTGTGAGGTTTACACACCCCGCAGAAGCAGATTGTAGCTTGTTCCTTATTGGAAAACTCTCTGCTGGACACGGCATTGTCTTCGCAGATTGGGGGAGACTGATAAAGCAATTTAGAAGGAGAGCAGGAGGATGCAGGAGCCAAAAAAGTAATTTCTCAACTCTTTAAGGTTCCTCCTTGCTTCTTTCCCCCTCCTTTGCTCAGGTATGAGATGGGGGGGGGGGGGGGGGGGGGGGTTGGTTAAAGACTGGCTGTAGGCTCTTGGATTTGCAGTGTGAGACCCTGAGGAAGGGCCTGCCTATTGCATTCATGAACAACGCTGGTATGAAAAGGGTATAACAGTCAATCTGGATGAAAATGAGTGGTAAAGGAACTAGACAGAATACAGCCCTTATACTCTGCCACCCCGTCAGTCACTGATGAGGTGAGGACTCCACAGGCTGGTGTTCTCAGCAGTGGGCGGAGCTTAGATGCCACAGCGCAACATGGTGTCCAGTTACTAAACTGAGGTAGATCAGAAACAACTGGATTGTCACTGCTCTTTGATACATTAACAGTAAGCCTGTTCTCTAATTGTTCTATAATTTTTGCTAAGGTTTTTATATTATAATAACTACTACAAAGCAGATGTCTCTCCTATTTATTCATTTATATCTCAATATAAACAACAATTATATTTCACTTAACTTAAAACTAATAACTTGCGACAGCATGAAAATCTAAGGCCCTTCCCGGGACTTAAGGCCGGCCGCATTTTTTTTCGTAAGGCAACTTCCTTAACTGCTGCGCCGCTTAGTACAATATGTATAGGCACGTGAAGGAACGACTCAATGACGGGAGACAAGACAGATGACTGTAATAGTATTATCGAATTTTACACGGCGAGGCCCCTCTCTGAACACAGCGTGGGGCGTTTCCAAGTCACCGGGAAGCGTGCAACAGTTAAGTGAATAAATATCTCTTTCATAGCACCTGTCACGTAAACTGTAAGTCTCAGATATTTCTCAAACGTTTCTTTTAAACGGCTTCAGTGACTCACTGCGCCTATTGCTTATAGACTGTATTGTCGCTATTATGCAGTATAGGCGATATAGACGTGACGCAAGAAAGAGAAATTATATTTTAAACAGTGGCTGGAAAAACGTAAAACTACGTGCCTCATCACCCTAGAAAGTGCAGGACATTGACGTGATGTGTGTAGAAGTCTTACATAAAAATCCGTTTATTTGCAAATTTTACAAAGATATTTTGGACAATATAATTTTATATTAGGCATATAACATGTATTAAAGATATTAAACACTGCTTTAATCGTGCCGAGATAAATGCTAAACAGTTCATGTTCAAACATGCAGTATGAAATATAGTTTTAATTCGAAGATTTTTCTCTATTTCATCCTCTTTATCGCTGAATATCACGCAGCAAAATGACAGAGACCCCCGTTTTACTTAGCTCATAATTGATATTTGGTATTATCCCGTTACTTATTCACGCTAAGAACGATACTATTCAAAACTCGCATACAATTAAAACAATTTATATACTTTTCCTTTTTATAACATATCAGCCATATAAAACGTGGCGCTTAAAGCATTTAACGCGTGGTTTTACTATATTGTTTTCGAACTTGACACTTTTTTTTCGATATGTGAAAAGGGACAACCCACAACTATACATTTATAAACTTGCTAGTTCGTGGAAAACAGGTGACCTGCTTCTTTCTACAGGGGCTAAAATGCCGGCGCCCATCGCGTTCCTTGACTCATAGTGGCAGCCCTGGGCATTTTGTTGTCTTGTCCTGACCCGACACATTAAAAATGATGCATGCAGTAGCTCTGTATCACCGGCGTGCGTGTATATTAGCAGTTTTAATAATGTTGTGTCTCCTAGCAGAGCTGTCTCTTCTTGCTATATCACCGGCTCCATCAGACGGAAAAATAATTGGCAGTTTTCCGTCCGCTTGGAGAGCGGCGCTCCAAGGGGATTTAAATCCGCGGGTCTCCTCTCGTACAACTAGCAGGTTATCCGGATAAGAGCACCGAATCACATAGGTTATTAACAATAAAACTGGTTGGAGATTACTTCAAGTTCAGTCAGGTATAGTTGGCCTATTGAATTCTAATGCGTTCAACTCTTGATCAATACAGATGCTACAAGATTTTTCCAAAACGGCATTTTAACACAATTCCATAATTATGATTACTGTGGTGGATATCGCATGCACACACACACACGCACGCACGCACGCACACACACAATTTTAATTCTAATTGCACGTGGACCTTAGTATAATGCCATGCCTGATTTTTATGTTACACCAGTCTTAAATAAATGTTATTTTTATTAATACTTAATTGCATGTATGAACCCGTCTCTCCCCTTATTTTTTTGTGAATTTGAAAGAACAGATGCGTGCATCACTCCGTTTGGATATTGCGCTGCACAGTCAAATTTCCGATGGAAAACTTCAACAAAACAGCACTTAAGACACCTTTTGTGAGGTAAGAAAAGTGAAAGCCCGCAGGCGACAGGTTTTCAAAGCGAATTACTCACGCTTTCTTCATATTCAATCAGCTCGTGTCTTTGCCGTAAATAAAGCAGCCGTCCGTGAGTTGTCTTTATTTTAAAAATGCAAAATTAATTGTCAGTAAATTATACAAAATAATCTCATTGGCATTATCCATGTAGATTTTTTTCTGGTAAATTAGAGGTAAATTTGTATGACCTATTTAATACCGTTTTCTCTGTTGTTGCAATTTTCCCCGAGTAAATGTGTTTATTCTAGTTGTAGATGTGGCTAATTTAATTAAAATGAGTGCTTCAGGCGTATTTTTCTGTTATAGTTGTCAGCAACTTTTTTTACTCGGATAAGACAAAGAGGAGCTTGCTGAATAACTGAGCACATTCCTCGGTTAATTAGCGAGCCAAGCGGGGCAACCTCGGCGCCCGGCGCACGTGTCTAAGATAAAGACCCAGTAACGGGCCGCTAATGGGAAACCAGTTTGCCGCTAATGCGGTGGAGACTCGCTACTGAAACCAACGCGCTTGGTGCAAATAGACACCATTTCAGCGGCGACCGCTTGCCTCGAAATGTTTAAAAATTAGACACGGTCTCATTGCGTATTCGCCCGTGAAAGTGCGGCGGGCGAAATTAGGACTAATGCTGACACTGTAAGTGTTTCATTCTGGCCTGCTTAATTTTTTGTCATACTCAGTTTTCTCGAAAAATTATATTGTAAATTTTTATTATTAATAGTTTTTTATGTGCTTAAATTATTTGAACGTAGGCCTATTACTATTATTTGCTATATAAATTACATGTTTATTTTTTATCTGATATAAAAAGAATAGTTCATTTTTAAGCATTCCTAAAAACAAATTTTAAATGTTAGTCTGTTCAGCAGAGGAACTTGTTAACATCCAATTAAATTATTGTCGACACGTTCAGCCAATAGGCACAGAAAGCTGAAGAGGTAATGCCATGGATACCGAAAGCCCCTCCCCCGAAGTTCGCAGCACATTGGGAGTGTGAATAAGATGATCGTATATAAGGGCACCGAAACATTTTTATCACTTGCAGAGAGCAGCAGCCCTGGAAACCGGGAGGTGTGGCTGAGAGGATCAGCCTTCGGCCGCATCAAGGACGCTCACACACGGCGGAGAGATACCCATACTAGCGGCATCCTTCTCGTCTTCGTAGTTTTCTGGAAGTTTTCTAACTGCGGCATCTGATTTTTTTAAAAATATATATTTTTAATCAAACTATGCAGTTAGGAGAGCCAGTTTTACCCAGCTCCGCTATCAATTTACCCAAGCCGTTTTACAGTCTGTCATCAGAAAGTAATAATAACGACAACAGCAGCCGTAGTCCGGGATCGGGCCCTTTAGAATTTCAGGAGGTTTCTCGGACAGAATCTCATCCCGGGAACGGTCCCAAAAAGTACTTAAGCAGCGGGGTTAACGACATGCTGAACGAAGGAGAAAGTGACACGTTCACTGGGACTAAAACCGCTCCGGACGGAAGAAAAAGCTCTGCGGTCATCGGTGAAGATGACCTGTCCAACGGGCGTCGTTACAATATAGATGAACTTGGTTCTGATAGGTATTTCCTCTCCTCCTCTCAGCCGGCCTCTGATGTGGCGAATCCGTGTTCTCTCTTCCCTTACGCTGCTCAGACTGGAACAGTTTATCCAGGGTCAAATGGATCCCGGTACTCCACGTCGCTCCACTATGGATCTGTGCTGCCACCGACGGGCTTCTCCTCTGCCGTTTGCGCCTCGCGAAGCCAGTTCGGCGCCGGATACCAGTTCGGGCAAGGTCCCGGTTGTCTTTATCCCACTTACCCGGGTACAAGTTCGGGGATCGCATCAGTGCCTATTCCGGCGGCTGGAGCCGGAGCTCGAGCGCAAGTCTACCTCTGCAATCGGCCGTTGTGGCTCAAGTTTCACCGGCATCAGACCGAGATGATCATCACCAAGCAGGGCAGGTACGCGAACCACATTGCATTTTTCTGCTGCGGAACTAGACCAACAATGCGTTTTTGCATTTGCATGTGCGCATTGTAAGACGTAAATCCGTATAAATTTGTTAAATGAGACGTGTTCGTTTATTAGTGTACAATTAGTTCTCTTGCTACATATACATAATCACATCCAATAATTTGATAAACCGACATGCCATAAAAATTAAAATTAAAAATTAGGTTGCTTTGCCTCCTAAAAGTGAATAAGTGTATCCTAAAGCTGAATATGGGAATGCAATGTCATGACAATTAATCGGCACATATTTTTAAATAGCATACTTCTAGGACACGTACAAGTGCAAATACAGAGTGTACACTGTATGAAGTATTTTAATTATACATATGAACCATTTTCACGATTGTATTTAAGTGTAAAATTCCCACAATGCCGCAGTGCCGCTCAATTATTTAAAGCTCCTGGTTGCATAAGAAATCCCTGGTGGTGTTTGACTAAACTGGCGTGTTTGTTGCCGTCGACAGACGCATGTTCCCATTTCTGAGCTTCAACATCACCGGACTGAACCCTTCTGCACATTACAACGTGTTTGTGGAGATCGTGCTGGCCGACCCGAACCACTGGCGCTTCCAGGGCGGCAAATGGGTGACGTGTGGAAAGGCCGATAACAACATGCAAGGTACGAATGCGCAAATGTATCAGAAAGGGTGCCACTTTACAATAAGACTACTCAGATGAATGGTTTATAAGCTGGTTATTAATTAGGTTGTAACACTTTGTAAATTATTAATAGACTATTTTAAACAAGTTATAACAGTTTGATTTTATTAAATTACTATTAAGTTACTGCCATTTACAAGTGGCAAAAGGGAGCCTTATTGTAAAGTGGTACCTCAGAAAGATATATAAAAAACTTGCACGAGACGCAATAAATTACTGGTCATCGTAAGTTGCCGTCCCGTGAACTGAGAGTACTGCTGGAAATAGACAAAGATGGTGAACGTGGGACATTCGGACTGGTCGATTTTGAATGTTGCGTTTAGTTTTTTTGCCCTGACGACAACTACAAAACATCAGTTTCGCCTGCCTAGCGATGAAATCGAAATAGCTAGCGAAGAAATTTTAATGAGAATGCCGCAGATAAAACACAGTTATTGGTCTATGCAGATTTTTCGTGGTCATGTTTATTTGGAAAACAGTAGCTTATAATTAAAGAGTCTGCGGTATCCATGTAAAACCTGCAAAAAAAGAAGAACCAAAGTAATAACTAAAACGGGTGAGTTTCCCTAAGCCTTCTTAATGCTGTCATTCGTAAGTTCTGTCTTTTAACACAACCACGAATAGGAAATCGTGCAAACTATGTCAGATTGAATTATGTAATTTTCAAAGATATTTTAACGTTGGCAACATCATTATGCTTTGATAGTCCACGTTTTTATAATTAAACTTATGTTTTGCAAGCATCCTATACGATTATTTTTGGTATATTAATAACATTTAAAATTTAAGTAGCGTGTTTTTGTGGGTAATTTAATTATAGGGAAATAATACATTTATATTTTAACTGGAAATCTACCATCTCGAGCAAAATTTTGTTTGATTTATCTGTTCGAAGTTAAATCGTAATTTCTCGTAAATTTAGCATCGTTTAAATTAGACTAATTAAAATTCTCAAAGACATTTAAAACGATTCCGTCAGCTGTAAACGAAAATAGTGTAGGTTTTATTTTCGATCTGCTCGATGAAAATACAGACATAATAATGCGACTGCTTAAAACACCAGTTTCAGAATTGTCTCACTTGTGGTAAACTAATTGTTTGGTTGATTAACTTTTGCTTTCAGGATATTTTCCTGGTATTTTCGCGAATGGAAAATATCCTGCCGCAACTTAAGATAAAATAAAAATAGACACCTTTTTCCTCCCTCCTAAAGGTAATAAAATGTACGTCCACCCGGAATCCCCAAACACCGGAGCGCACTGGATGCGGCAAGAAATCTCATTCGGCAAACTGAAACTGACTAACAACAAAGGCGCAAATAACAACAACACGCAGGTGAGAAAAGCGGTAGCGCGCGGAAAGCCTCAAACTGTCACACCGTCATCTCCAGTAGTGCTCGACATTGACGCATTGTGTGTTTGATTTCGTTGCAGATGATCGTCCTCCAGTCTCTACATAAATATCAGCCCAGACTGCACATTGTCGAGGTCAGCGAGGACGGGGTGGAGGACATAAACAACGAGGCAAAAACCCAAACTTTCACCTTCCCGGAAAACCAGTTCATCGCCGTCACAGCCTACCAGAACACTGATGTAAGAGAACAGTACACTTGTGCTTTTCAAAAGATAACACGTTCAGCATTTAGGCGCTTGTCTATGACGACTTCTGGCATGTGGTTGTCTAAGCATTTTTTTTTTTTTCATAATTTTGCAGATCACACAGCTGAAAATCGATCACAACCCTTTTGCTAAAGGCTTCAGAGACAATTATGACTCGTAAGTACATTTTGTTGTGTTTAATACGCACATGCGTGAGTGTGTCACACAGACGCACAGCCGGGTGACTTCACAGGCCTTGTTGTCAGTGAGCCGTGCCTGGTCCTCTCCTCAGGATGTACACAGCTCCAGAGACCGACAGGCTGACTCCGTCCCCCACCGATTCGCCGCGTTCCCACCAGATCGTCCCGGGGGCCCGGTACGCCATGCAACCCTTCTTCCAAGACCAGTTTGTCAACAACCTGCCCCAGAACCGCTTCTATAATGGCGAGCGGGCCGTGCCACAGACCAACGGCCTCCTGTCACCACAGGCCGAGGACGGAGCAGTGGCCGCCACCCAGCGCTGGTTCGTGGGCCCCGTCCAGCAGGGCGGTGCTGGTAAGCTGGACCTTCCGTACGAGGGGGACTATTCAGCGGGAGGCCTGCTGCCATACGGCATCAAACCGCTGCCGCTCCAGACCTCTCACGCCCTCGGCTATTACCCGGATCCCACGTTTGCCTCCATGGCTGCTGGTTGGGGCTCCAGGGGCCCTTACCAGCGCAAGGTGGCCACCAGCCTGCCCTGGTCCCCCCGGCCCAGCCCCCCCAGCTTCCCCGAAGACCCACTCTCTGGCAAGGACAAGGCCCGGGAGGAGAGCAGCAGCAGTGGTAGCGGCACCTCCACGTGGCTGGACACCCCCCACTCCCTGAAATCCCTGGACTCTGTGGACTCGGGTGTCTACTCCATGGTGTGCAAGCGGAGGAGGATGTCGCCCAGCAATTCGAGCACAGAGAACTCCCCGACGATCAAATGCGAGGACCTGACCTCTGATGAGTATAACAAGGACAACCCCAAAGGTGTGGGTTACTACGCCTTCTACACCAGCTCTTAAACTGTCCCTTTTACAAACGTGCTCAGTCCCGTTGTGTTTCTGTTTCTAAATGCCGCCTTCTAAAGATGTACTCGACTATTTTTTTTTTTTTTTTTTTTTTTGTATTGTGCCAAAGCTTTTACTGCTCGGAGCAAGTTGCGGAAATTAACCCCACCCCCCCTCCCCGCCAGGTGTGAACAAATGACTAAGGGTTTTGTTTTGCTTTTTAATATTTTTTTTTTCCTTAAAGCATGCCACCATTTTTTTTGTTTGTTTTTTTGTACAAACTGTCATTTATTTATTAAAGATTCTTTGCTGTACAGTACTTGTCCACTATAGAATGTGAAGTATCTTGTACAAAAATGTGTACATGGAAGTGTTATAAATTAGTAAAAATAATAAAAAAAAATCCTCCCCACGCTTTTCAAAAAGAGCCTTTTGCTGCTTAATATTTCTATACGGTACTTAAATGCGCATATTTATTAATGGGCGTGATTGCCGTCAGGGAAACTGCGAAGTAATACGTTTTAAATCGTATTTTCGTTTGCCCAAAATATTCGATGGCTGCAGTATTCGATATCTGTAAGTCTTTGGACGCAGTTATGAAAAATATAAAATCAATATCCCGAAGCCCACAATGTTATACGCCGCTAATGAAGGGTACGAATCGGCACAAGCGGGGAAAAATTTCCTAAATTAGTCCACGAAGGGATATTTACCTCCAGTAATATTTTAGCGACAATTGGTGTATTATTTGAGTGTAGACAGCAGTAGGTAAGTAAAATGTACGCTGATTCCAAATGATTTTTGTTGCATTTATTAGAATTTACGTGGTATAATTTTTGGGCAAATATCCGATATTTGACCTGAATTACGGCAATATATCCGCCGTCGGGTTGTCCAGATAAAATCCGGAAAGACAAATGTCAAAGAGCATTTTTTTAGCATCTTTATTCTGATGCAAGCAATTACCAGACCATCTAGAATATGGCAGTATGCAAATAGGCGAAATTCTCACACGAAATGTCTCGAAAACCTCTCATAACGATTTTTTAAACATGAATTCACGTGAAAATAGGAATGACACTTTCCAATTAATACGTTATGGGCTTAGATTTTGCGGATGGCCGTATCATCACCTACATATGATCTTAAGCAAACGAAGAAAAGTAGCACGACTGTCTTGTAGTTGATTTTTTTTTTTTTACAAAGGAAATTTGCATTATCACGCAATCATTGGCTCTGCTGCTAATTAAACCTTTTGTTGCGCCTAAATGGTGTCAAAACACTCCCGTATATAGACTGGATTATGCTAAGCTCGTTTTTCTTGTTAGAATTTGAAGTAAAATTACGGGTTTAATTAAGATTTGACACAAACTAAAAATGATGCATTTAATATAGTTTAATGTCACGTTTATGTTGATTAAATAAAAGTAGACTACAAGACAGCAAGTAGCCTACTCGTTTTTAATACAACATTCAAAATTAGTTGTAAAAGTAAACACAGTTACATTTGCTGTGGTGTGTAAATCTGTAAGTATAACGTTGGGAATATTTTCAGGAAAAGTGAGTGTAGCCACTTTTCTTCAAATATTTGAGATATTTATTTTATTTGACGAGCGCATTGAACGATTTTTTTAAGTTGGGTAGCGGGTTTTAAGGAAGATTCCGATTCCGATTCCGATAACCGCCCGTGGCAAACTTCTGTCTTACTGGAAAGCCCCCCCCCCCCCCCCAGGTGCATTTAAAAACAAGTTTGCTTGTGCATCGCTGTGCTCGCTGCTGGCAGGACGTGTTGAGGGCGGTCAGCGGCGGAAGGTGTTTAAAGCGAAGCGAGCGGCGCTTGCGCGCGGGGGCCAGTAGTCACAGTCGAAACTTCGGTAATTTTCTTCACTGCAGCGTCTCTCAGCCTGAGACCAGCAAACCACTCGTAAAAACCAGCCGCTGCGAAAACAAACATGCAAAAGCGGGCTATAAAAGTAAAAAAAAAAAAAAAAAAAAAAAAGCTGCGCCGAGCATTATTAATTACACAGCTTACAGCTTACCAACATTTTATCCGTTTGTAGTGGTTGCATTGTGCATTTTAACATGTATTTACTGATTTATTTATTGCATTAATTTCACAAGTAATGAGCAGGCAGTACTGTATACAACAGTTACCTAAATATCTTATTTTTAAGATGTTTTATCATTCTTTCTGTTTTGCTTTATGTGTTTGCATGAAATTTTGCTAATTATTATAGCCTACGTACATAAGAATAGTAATCTATTACTGTACTATTGTATTGCAGTGAGAGTCCTGCACACTACATTAACAGCGAAAAATTATTCTTTTTGAAGGTTATACGACATGGACGTATTCGACGAAGTTGCCTTACTTAAACCCATTAATTAATTTGTGAGAGAATAACAAACACACCGATGTATTATGCAGATTTTTTTTTAATTATAGATTTTACGTGAAGAAAAAGTAAAATAGCACAGAATCGTTTTGCATTTAACACTGGTGAATAGGAACACGTATATTAATTTAGGTAATTAATCTAGGAGCCAAGAAACGCTGAAGATCATATTGGTTTACACAGTGTGCAAAATACCCGTCAATATTCGGGGGGAGGGTCCCCATCTCCCTATTGTTGCGCAATACCAATCTTGAGACCCCCTTAAAATTTTGATTTTGAGGCTTTCAGGGGGTCTCATGGGTTAATCGGGGGTATCGGACCCCCCCCGTATTTCGCACACTGGGTTTACAGGGGAAAAAAAACGTTATTGTGGTTTCAACAGTTTTACTCATGTGCATTGATTGATGAGCGGCAAATGCACAGCAATGCGTCACCTGCGACGTGTGATTTAATGAGGTTCAGGATGGCAACACGAATTCCGTTAAACGCTGATCGAAAATTTGCTTAGCGCAGGCGAAGTAAGTCCGAAGGGCGCAACATTGGTTGCGTAACATTAAAAAAATCCTATAAGCGCCTCTGCGAATGTGTTCCAAGCTTTGTGTGCACTGGTGCGTTTTCTAATGGTTGCTGTTTTTGAGCAGTTTAATTGCACGGTATGATTTAGTGTACGACAGCAGGTCAGGGAGAGCAGGGCGAAATTACCGAAGTACCTAATCTAAAGAGTGAGAAAGAGAGGAGGGCACAGACGTCAGCTGGAGTTCCTCCATTTTTAGGGCACTCTTCTCCCATTTGAATCAATTAAACCCCCCAAACAGTTTTATTCCGGTTAACTCTGCTGTCACGCGTGGCGACTGCGATCTAAGTATCTGACGTCCTCCAATTAACACCCTCTAATGAGGCGGAGCTCCGGCGCCCCCCAGGCAAGCGACAATCCGGGGATCTGTGGATGCGGGGAGCCGTGCTAAAAACGCACAGTGTTCGCGTGCGGCGTCTTACAAGCCGAGCAGGACACGAGACAGCTGACTGACGTGCGCGAGCAAGCGCGAGGTGTCGCCCACGTGGGGAGGGTCGCGCAGATGCGCAGCTATGCAGCCGTGATTTTTTATTTTCTGCTCAACATGAAGCAGGTATTCCGATGTTTTTTTGACGGGGCATTGTGGTCTACATCAAAATATGGAGGTCTTAGATTCAGCGCAATCGTGCAAACCTGCTTAACGTGTAAGCAGGCCTGTGTCCTGAATGCAATGCTGCAGTACGCCCAGCCCATAAAAATCTGTCAGGTACCATGCTGATGTTTGCACCACTCTACACCTGTATGTCGACTGTGATGCTGCCCCCCCCTGCATGCCCGTGAACACAGCTTTCTCTATGTCACTGTGAGCACTGTAGCTAATTCTATGAGTGTTCATCTGAACGAGAGAGGAAGCAGCCTTGAGTTACAGCTCTAAAGTCGATTGACATTGGGGCCCCATGCAACCGTTGATGCAAAAACGGCAGCAATCAATTGCCATATGTGCTAGACTCTGCTGGGTCCTTCTAAGATTCAGGCATGCAAAGATTCACATGTGGAGAATAGGGGATATGAAGATTAGATCCCCGACTGATTTTTTGTCAGCTTCAATCAGAAATTTCACATCTGAAGTTTTTTTTTTGAGACACAGCAGGTCCTTATGTCTTCAGAGCAGGACTGTGATTCCATTCTTGGATCCGAAATGCCAGTTCCCTGTTTAGTCAGGTTACGTTAGATGCTTCGTTTCAAGGGAACCATCACGTGGTCGTCGCTCGAACACCTGACAGATCTGTGAGTCACACTGGCTGGGGTCCGTGGAGGGGAACTGGGCGTCGGCCCAGGGCCAAAGGGAGCCAGGAGGTCGGGATTCTGAACTGTGTTTCACTAGACATCATAGTATGGTCGAGAGAGTGCTCTGCTGGATGGGTGACTCGATTTTAGACAGCACCGGCCTGGCCATGGTTTTAGTAGGGGAGGTTGCTGTCTCTGGAGGGGGGGGGTCATGGGTGGTCTTGCCAGTCTGTTTGGAAGACTCAGAGTGGAAGGGCTGTAAAAGCGCCATCTCTTTCTTCCTGCCCCCACTCCTCTGTAAGCCCCATGGGGAAAGGCGTGAGCTGGGAATGCTTCGCCTCCGAAGTGGCTGGGGGGGGTGAGATTGTTGGCGAGTGCGTGTGAGATGCGCCCATGTGTAAGGATCCCTTGGGCAAATCAATGCTGTGGCACTTTGGCTGACCAGCCCACAGATCCCAGCGTTTCTTATCCATGCCTGATTCCCCCCCCCCCCCCAACACACATACTCAGTACCTTGGAGAGTTCCATCAAGAAACCATCCTTCCCCAATCCTGAAGAATATCCCTGGTAATCTGTCCTGCATTACACACGTGATCACATATGCTGGTGCACACGCACACACACACACACACACACACACACACACACACACACACACACAAACACACATGCCTACACATTTGAAATGGTTTGGTTAAAAAATAGTAGATAATATAATTAAATATATGCCTATGAGCAATTTTAGCATGGTGCCTGTTATTTCTGCATGGGCATGCATGTTCCATGCAACACTCGCAGCAAAATGCATGTGCAGTCGTGATGTCTATTTGGCAGTCTGCCCCATCTTTCCCGAAAGCTGCCACACCTCTCCTGCCTCTTTCAGCGGCCCCCGGCCCCCTGCGGACTGAGGAACCCCTGACCTCCCCGAAGTGACACGTGCTGACGGCTCCGGGGTAGGTGGGCCCGGCGGAGGTGCAATCCCACGCTGCTTTGCTACGAATCGGATCTCATAGCCTAACTCAAGCGCGGCGACTCGCGTTTGGGTTCTCGTGGTCTCTAATTACCAATTTCCCAAAGACTGCTTATCATATGGTACGCCATCGGACCATAGACACGTCAATCCTTTAAACTATGTGCGCTAAACAGGAATCTGACTTGCAGTGTCATGGCATCAGAATGATAGCAGAATGGAAAGTCCTTTATTCTTCTGCAACATATTGACCCAAAACACTTATATTTGTACAAAAACTATCTGGTGATGAAGGAAAGTGAAGGACACCTCAAACGAATGACCTGAGCAGCCCAGCCTCTGGACCTCAAGGCCAGAGAACTTGTGTGGGAAGAACTGGACACAAGAGTCAAGGCGAACCAGCCCACCCCCCTCCCCCCCGGGAATTGCCGCAGAAATGCTGGGAAGACATGTGGGTGATTTTCTGCTGAAACTCAGGAGCATAGCTAGAAATTCTGGGCCCCTTAACATTGTACATTTTGGGGTCTCTATAAAGTGCTGAGCCCCCCCCCTCCCCCCCTGAATCTGCCAGGGTCTCCGAGC
>JAODJU010000046.1:3852681-3876688 GCA_026776725.1 Gnathonemus echidnorhynchus
AGGGGGGCAGAGAGAATGGGATGGGGGTGATGAGGGGGAGGACGAGGGGGAGACGTATATTTGTGGCGTGTGCGGGCATGGCGTGTGAACACGTGAGGGGTGGTCTGTGCCTGAGAGCACCTGTTTGGGCTACATCTAGTATGATGCCTGTTATATTTATATGTGGCATGTTTGTGGGCGTGTGCTCTGTATGTTTGCGATGTGCACAAACTTGGTGGGTGTATGTGCGTGTATATGTGTTTGTGGCGGATGCAGGCATGACCTATGTGTTGTGCGTGCGACTGTTTGCGTGATGATGCTGGCCTGCTCTGCAGGCATCTGCTGCTCCCAGTGGGGTGAGATGTTCCTGGGGTGAGAGAGGAATGTGGGAACGTGTTGGTGCTGCCGGCCTGGTTCTGCCCGTGGAATGGGACTGGCCTCCTGGCATGAGGCCCTCTCTGGCCCAGAGTGACCTGTACCATGTGCCAGATCATGGGGTGCAACTCCGGAGTGTCGACAGCTTCCACTTACCCATAATCCTAGCCTGTGTGCATTGTCTGTGGCCTGTATGCTCTGATATTACTCTGATATTACTCTGTCAGGCCTTGAAGGAAGCAATGCATTATGGGTTACACTTGCGTTGGCTTGAAGGTCGGTATGAGACATACCAGGAGATAAAGAAAGCAACAGTGATTTCCCACTCAATCAAATCATCACCTTTTACGGCATCATCCTGTATCTAGTGGCCAATAGCTAATGACATATCGCCCCCCCCCCCCAATGGCCACATCACCTTTCTGTTTGGCCCCTTAGCTTGGCCGCTCTGTTGGTCATTTTCCCATGCAGTCATCATCTGATTTTGGCTCCATAACAATAAGAAGGCCACCCGGATCAAACGCTTCCTCCGTCTCTAGAAGTCAGCGGGCTTGGTGCCAGGAGCTGCCTCTTTCCGGAGGTCACCGTCTCGGATAATTACCGGCACCTTCCCCAGAGGGGGAGCTCTCCATCACGCTGACGGCTCGAAGCTGGAGAGACGCATCTTCCCTATCCCTTGCCTGACTAATTTTGAGTCGTGCTGTTATGTCTGCCGCTTCGTCCAGAGCTGAGCTCTTCAAAGCAGCCTTTTACTGCCATCCCCTTCCCGCTCCGAGTCCCCGACTCTTTGGCTGCGGCCTTCTGAGTGCTGACCAGCGGTTGACCCGAAGAACCAACAACATACATCTGACCTCGTTTTGTAAACAGTGTCAGCGATCACATTAATGCCTCTATTATATAAATGTAAGCGATCTTCTGTTTTGATCCTGGTGGAGTTATTATCTTTGATAGTCATACGCGCCAGGCCGACTCCCTCTGACGTGCTTCTCTTTGTCTCCCGCTGATGGCTGGATTCATATCGGAGCGGGTGGACCTGATTTTGGCAAGCAGGTGCCACAGTGGTGTCGACGTGTTCTGAGGCGTGACGGAACATTGTGAGCGACTTGGGAAAACAGTCGAGCTGGGAAGGGGGTCGATTCTGACTGTTCTGAAAATGACTCCTGCATTCCATGGGTGTCCAGTCTCCTCTCTCCTGGAGGACTGACTCATTGGTTGGGGGACCCGGCTAGACATAAGGTCCACACCCCTTTGGGCTTCTGCTCCCACCACTAATGATGCAGTACTCTGCCCCCCATGTGGGACAGGGTTCTGTCCTGAGCCAGGTCCCTGTGTTGACATTAAGGTGACCTTCCCTCCTTTCTGGAACAGAGATACACAGTGGGCACTATTTTGAGGCCAGAGTTGGCTACATGCCAGATGAGGTGACTTATATTTACTTTAGCATGTGTTAGTTCGGGGAAGCATGTGATTCTGCGGCTCAGACTTCCATACCCCTGATCGAGAGTTTGCTGGTTCAAATCCCATGGCCCATGACCAAGGCCCTTAACCTCCAAATACCTGAGGGACTCGACCTTTTAACGGGATAAAAGCAACTGCTAAACAAATAAATATAATTCAGCAGAAATGGCCTACAGCTTCCCCAAAAGACACAGATACGTTTGTTAGTACAGATGAGAGGGAAGCTACAGTTAGCATTTTTAAATGTGCCATTGGCTCAAATGTCAAAGGAAATGTTTTATTCCTAGACTCTATACAGCCACAGCTTGTCAAACACAGTTGAGTGAGCAGGGTGGTCGAGATCATAAAAGTAGGAGGATCATAAGTTGGTGAGTAATTAACCTTTATGGAGGGGGACTGAGTGCCTTTAAGGTTTATGAGGCGAGGAGTCTGACGGCATCCAGCTTTGGAGTTCACGTGTTAAAGTGTGTCCCGGGGTGTGAGACAGGAGCATGCACACGCACACGTTTTAGGGCGTCTCACTCCATGTGCTGGGGGCGGGGGGGGGGGGGGGGCAGACGGGGGGTTTAAAAAGGAACCAAACTCTCCAATGATTAAGAAATAGTGTGGAAAGAGGTTCTGGATTGTCTCTTGTCAGGAAATAGATCTAATCTAATTACGCTGTCCCCATTTTGACAGTGTAACTCTTTCTGAAGCTGGCCAGGTCTTTCATGCTTGTTTTTAATGCTGTAATTATGTAAACACAGTGAGGCACTCGGCAGAGAGCATCACAGGAGAGGGGAGACCGGCGAGTCTCACGTCTGAGGTTCTCGTAGAGCAGCTGTCCGGTTGCGTAAGCGCGGTCCTGAATGCCCAGCATAACGGCGTGAATCTGAGCCACGTCATGGGCGGAGGAGTGATGCTCTGGCTCAGCGGCCGCCTGGCCTGCGTGTCTTTGGGAAGAGATGCACGTTCGGCAGGCTGGAAATGCGACGCCGTGATTTAATGATGTCAGGCATCCACCCGCAGCTCTGAGGAACATGTTACTCCCCGTCACCCTCTCAAGTGACGCGACGAAAAACCGGGCCTATCGGGCGGGAGCCGCAGTGCCGTCACTGTCAGGGAACGGCAAGAACCGGAATGCAAGGGATTCTGGGAAATGCGATTCTGAAAATGCAATAGGATTCTGGAACTGCTGCCACACCCCCTCCTCAGGTTGGTTGGGAGCCAGTTTGGAAGGCTGCAGCTGAGGCTGGCTGACCATGTGCAGGCTTAGGCTGACCTTTCACAGGACAGTGAGGTCACCACCACGACGAACAGGTGGTGACGGACAATGTGGGCATCCGGAGGGGAGGAAAGCATTGACATACTGACACTGCTGGCTTACCCACAATCCCTCAGGCAACAACGCAGGTTAACGTCCCCAAAAAAAGCAGTTGTTCCGCTTTGTTTACTTGGCCGATAGCCTTTTAAATATTTATTTATGCAGAAGAATGTTTTTTAATGGAGCAGTTGTTCTCCTTGGATTGGTACCTCTAAATTACACATAGTGTGTGATCATGTGCCCTGCAAGGGACTTGAATCCCAGTTCAGGGTGTCCCCTGCCACATGTCACAAGGGCTTATGGGGTTTCAAAGTCTCTTCAAGGTGTGAGAGCATGTGTGAGGGAAACGCCTCGAGATTTACTGTGCAGAGAAAACCAGCTGCATCTTAAAGAATGCAACCCAATCCTCTCTTTATCTATCTCATATATGGTACAAAATGTGAATATATATATATTTCACAGTAAGAGTCCCAGGTCAGAATCAGAACCTCAGGAGAGTCTCTGACCCAGGAGTCTACAGTCTACAAACACATTTTGTACCACTTGCAGAAATATAGCCATTCAAAAACCTTCTCAGAGCTCTGCTCTACCTAATGATGATGATGACTCATCTGTATACCAGGAAGTCGTCCGTGGTCGCAAATTGAGTTTTGCTAAGATGTGGTTGGGGGTGGGGAGAGTGATCTGAAAAGATAGCACTGGGTGTAATTTTAGCTAAAATGACATCCCCGACTCAGTTATAGCACCTCTGCATTGACTAAAATAGGTCCTCCAGTACAAGGGTAAGAACGTGACCCCTCTGGCAGCCAGAAACATGACATTGGGTCTGTGATATCAGCTAGGGGGTGAAGACAGAGTTTTGTTATAATTTTCTGACTACTGGGACAGACTGCAGTGTGTCTGGGCTGTGGAAGACTCTGGAACTCATTTTTTAATGTGTACATCTGAATCCTGTCTCTGGAGTGTGTGCGTTTGAATGTTTTTATTTGTCTGTATGCATGTACACTGCTCAGCCAAAAGAAAGTCGCCATTTGAATTTATATCAGCAAATACTTAAGAGCGAATAACTGGATCATTATTACAGCTCAGCAACGTTATGCAGCAATAAATCAGTCAGCTGAGTACCTGAATCTACTGACTGGCCAGGTTACACCTCCATCCATCATCAATGAATTTAAAAATAATCAAAGCTAAAGGAGGTCCAACAAAAAATTCAAATGGGGACTTTTTTTTTGGCCACGCAGTGTATTTTATCATATTTGCGTGAGGTTTTACAATAGGGTTATGGCGGTAACCATTGAATTTTATTGGAACACACATTTTCCAGAAACCTGATTGTCAATTATGCGTTGTGTTGTGAAACTTCAATGGATGGAATGATTGTGAATTGGATCAAGATTGGTTGACTGTAACTACTGAGGATAGCCCTGCAGTGAATGTGGCTGTGTTGATGAGCATAATTCTCCTGCAAGGCAGCAGTGGCAGGCTTCTTCTAAACAAACTGTGGAAGTGGTACTGTACTGGGCAGACTAAGCTACCTAATTTAAGATGCTTGGATTAGTAAGTGTAAATAGCCAAACTCCATCTCGGCAGGCAAAGACAATCCGGATTTAGTCTGTGAGATCACATGGGGTATCTGCATCTCTGTGCATTTCAGGGGAGTTCTCACTGTTGCATAGCGCCCTCTACCTATGGATTAAAAGTAAATGTATTAAGCGTGGCAGTAATTAGCTGATTAGCTGACAGTTTTATTTACAATACCTTACAGTGACTATGCGTTTGCATAACCACCTAATTTACCAGGGGAATCAGGTAAGTACGAGGCCCAAAGGTATAACAGCAGACCCTCCCTGGGACATTAAATGGCCACTTAAGGGTTACGCCAAGTGCTGCTTCAGGTGAAGTTATGAACCTGTAGGCGTAGCAGAGAGTGCCAGAGACCAGTTCATCTTTGGTTTTGGGCCTGGTGTTGCTGCCCTGGACTTCACTTGGCACGTGAGCTGGCCATGGTGATGTATTTATTACAGAGAACAAGAATACCTGGGGGAGAAGCCACCCCTCCCCCGCCTTTGTTTCTTTGTGCTGCTATTGTTCCCCTACTTTAAACTGTATGACATGTTGTGATCCACTGTTAGACAGCTGCTTTTGTCCTTGACGTAACACTATACCCAGCGAGTGTGCAGAGGTGCCATAACATCAGGACGTCAGACCAAACTGTCGGGCACAAATTGAGTCGGATCGAATAAGCGGGATGTAACAGGAGCGGCCCGCTCGGGGGCCGTGGCGTTGGGTTACGAGCTGGAAACCCCCCCCACGTCGTCCACCTGGCCTTGTTGTCGTTGTCCGGCGGCCATCTTTCCTGCAGGGACGCGATCGATTCCGGACTCCAAGAACTTACCGGCGATTTTCTCATTCAGGGTTCTGACGATGAGGCCGTCGTGGACCTCGGGAAGACCAGCTCCGCCACGCACACCAACTTCGAGGAAGATGAGCTGCAGAGTAAGTCCACCCATGTCCAACTTAGCGTAGGTAGACTCTATGACATTTTACTTAAGGTCATGTTTTTAGTAATCTATAAAAACATACATAACAAATAATAATGTATTCATAAAGCATTATAAACAGGGCTATAAATATTTATAAAAAGGCAAAACACATTATTGCCACGTGTATTATACATTATTACTGTCTTATGAAGCTGTCTTATGTGTAAAGCACTATAGATATATTTATAATGCATTATAAAGGTATCCAAGGTGCATTATAGATGAGAACTTCATAAGGCAGTAATAATGTATGACAAACATGGTTATAATGTTTTACCTTTTTATAAATATTTATAGCCCTGTTTATAATGCTTTACAAATGCATTATAATGCATTATGAATGTGTTTATAAATTATTAAAAAACATGGCCTTAAGTAAAGTATTACTGTAGACTCCTGGGTCAGAGACTCTCCTGAGGTTCTGATTCTGACCCGGGACTCTTACTGTGAAGCATGATATTTTCTCCCATCTGGCAGCTGGAGAAACTGAAGGTTATGCAGTGCATTTATGAAGCAGCCAGGGGATAAAATGCATACCCCCCTTATCCACAACCCCCCACCCCGCTCACAAAATGGCACACTGATCTCGATTGCTGAAGCATTCCAGGAGTCACTTTCTGGCTTCTCTAAAGATGGGATTTTTTATTTGGAGAAATGGAGGGGGGAGACATGGGCTCTGGCTGTCTGAAGAGAGAGTCACGTGACCAGAGGTATTTATACAGAGTAAAATCACCATCCTGTCATTCTCCTCAATATGTATAAATTGCCCCGTTCTGCTTTGCTTCATACTCAGTAACCCTAATAGATGATCTGTAATTCCCTCCCATCTCCCCTGTTCGTTTGTCCATATTTTTTGAAGCGTTTCATCTGTGAGACAGACCCTGCTTTCCATTTCAGCTGCATTTCTTCCCAGATCTGCCATATCTAACCCGAAAAGGGGAAATATGCTGAACAATCCTGTTGCTTGCTGTTTGGTCTTTGGCCTGGTATGGTTCTGTTGGTTCCATTCACTGCCCCGGCCAGAGATGTTCTCACTGAGACCCCTTAAGTTTCAGACTCAGTTAAACGGATGAGTGGTCAGTGCAGGTCCTCGCTATGTCTGCCCCCTACAGGCCACCGCGCGGTGTATGTCGGCGTCCATGTCCCACTGGGAAGAGAGGGCCGGCACAGGCGTCACCACCGAGGCCACCGGCACCCGCGTGGGAAGAGGGAACGGGATCAGGCTTACGCCCATGATGACACCAGGGAGCCAGCCACCTACGGTATGACTTCAGCGCCACTCGTACTTTACACACACCATGGAGAGCGGCTTGTGTTCATTTGAGCCCTCTGTTGTTATGCCACACCTGCTGTGGTAGCACTGAGTTAGCATGACTGCTTCCAAGCAGCTAGTGGATCATTGTACAACTTAATGCTAACATGTGCTACATTGACATGCTAAGCAATTTACGCTAATGCATGCTGCTAGAGGTTTATGCTAACATGCTACGTTGACATGCTAAGCAATTTACGCTAATGCATGCTGCTAAAGGTTTAAGCTAACATGTGCTACGTTGACATGCTAAGCAATTTACGCTAATGCATGCTGCTAAAGATTTGTGCTAGCTAATCAAATAATTTTTGTAATAAATTCTGGCAGTTATGTAAAATATATTTGCCTCCATATAGATTCTTTTCAGTTCTTCTGAGTTTTTAATGGTAAAAACTACAATAAAAGTCACAACAGTGATCGTGTGAATGTATATAGCATTTCTAGAGCTAGTTCAATAGCCTTTTCATATTTCTTTCACACGTTTTTAAAAGATTTGGATGCTTTTCAAGATTCTTAGCACAATACGTATTTCCAGACAAAAAAAAAATAAGACAACACAAACCAGGAACAAATTCAACACCAACCTTCTGAACTGTGATATAAAGAAAACGTTTTGTAGAACCCAGTACAGATGAGGGTGATTACTGGCATTATTTCAGCTCTTCAGGCAAAACATCAGGGTAACTGCTAAACAAAATCATAAAGCAAGCAATAAATATAGATTATCTAAACACCACATTTAGAACAAGTAGTAAGGCTTCAGACAAATAAAATAAAGCCCCCAAAAATTAAGTACGTTGCAAAAAGATTTCTGTGCCATCTGCACTCTGGCTCAAATGTTCATACGCGTCACACCTTTTCTTTTCTGGGACAGCACTGAACGTCATCTAATGCAATCCATCCATCAGTTTGTTCAGCTGTAATGCCAAGGTTGAGTCAAGCATCATACGCAGCTGCCTTGCATGCCTCACAATGCTTCTGCTCACAACCTGGCCCACAAGTACTGCACGTGTTTCATCTGAGATCCTGGGCCGTTGCCTGTGACCATCGCCATAGAAACCACCAGCCTTGGCCACAATCGCTATTAGCTACCTGCTCGGTGATGCAGTAGAAAGCTGCAGTGGCTTCAAAACTGTCAGGCAGCCTGTCTGCATTCTTACATGGAAACTCTCAGACTTATATTAAAGGTAACTGTGATTTCTAATGGTTACAAACAATTAATTCGAAGAAACTGGGGATTAGAAACAATTAGAGGTTGCAGTTTGGTGTAAGTGGTTGAGAATTTCCTGTTTTGTTTATAGTGTCCTTAAAGTGAGTGCAGTGCAGGAATGCAACTGATTCAGGAACCATGTGTTGACAATTGTCCAGCTTCTTTTGGAAAATGTGAACCAGATCAAAAAGTCCATATAGAGTTCACTTACCACACATGTTTGACCGTGTGACCGCACACGTTTGACCGTGTGATCGTGACCACTTCCACAGACACCCCCTCCCAGAGGGTCCAGTTCATCCTGGGCACAGGGGATGAGGATGAAGAGCACATTCCCCATGAACTCTTCACCGAACTGGACGAGCTCACCTTTCGAGACGGGCACACGGGCGAGTGGAAGGAGACGGCCAGGTCAGAGGGTCAGAGGGTGATGGGGGGGGGGGTATAAACGTGCTAGGGATGGGGGTTTGGCCAAAATCCAGCTGTGTTTTCCACTGGTTCAATTCCATCATGATTCGGTTTGGGAGAAGGTGGAGCAGCCGTGTAGGACTGGGTGGGGTGACTTGATCCGAGACTTACATCATCGTCGTTGTCATCATGACCAACTGGTGAATTCACAATACTGTCATTATAACAAAATTATGCATCCAGGTCTGGGAATTGCACTGAGATCACGGATTTTTAACATTGTTATTGATGGCTGAACAAATCATTTGCTGGTGTTACCTGTGTTATGTGGTGTGTTACCTGTGGGTGTGTCGCCTATGTGTGTTATCTGTGTATGTGCCCTGTGTGTGTGGCCTATGTATTACCTGTGTTTGTGTGTGTGTGTGTGTGTGTGGGTTACGTATACATGTATATATGTCCACACAATGTGATTATCACCTCTTATTTTAATGTTGTGGGGACTATTTTTTTCAGTCACCACAAGAGGAAACTCAGTTTTATAAAAATCTGTGACTGCAATCAAAAAACTAAAAATGCGAAATGCCTTGCATTTAGTTTGGTTACTTATGGTTAAGTTTAGGGCTGGGTAGGGGTCAAGGTTGTCATAGCTGGGATTAGGATTTTGCCCATCAAAATGAAAGGACAGTCCCCATAAAGATATGAGTACAAACATGTGTGTGTTACCTGTGTGTGTTGCCTGTGTCTTTCCTGTGTGCGTGTGTTGCTGGCGAGATACCTGTGCGTGTTTTCAGTGTGTGTGTGTTGCCTGTGTCTTTCCTGTGTTTGTGTGTTACCAGTGTGTGTGTCTGGTCTGAAATGAGCCCCTCTGGACTCACAGGTGGCTGAAGTTCGAGGAAGACGTGGAAGAGGGCGGCGAGCGTTGGAGCAAACCCTACGTGGCCACGTTATCCTTGCACAGCCTGTTCGAGCTGCGCAGCTGCATCCTCAACGGTACCGTCATGCTCGACATGCGAGCCAACGACATCGAGGAGATCGCAGGTGCCCATGAGCGTGTGTGAGCGAATCTGAGGCGCCCGCGTGTCTTCAGTGCGGGTGCCGTGGTAGGGATATACCACAGGGCGCGGGGCTGTCAAAGAGCTTGCTAACTCGCTAGCTTGCTAACTCGCTAATTCGCTAACTCGCTAACGTATCCCACAGATATGGTGATCGACAGCATGGTGGCGTCGAAGCAGCTGGACAAGGCGCTGCGTGAGAAGGTACGGGAGGCCCTGCTGAAGCGTCACCACCACCAGAGCGAGAAGAAACTGAGTAATCGCATACCGCTGGTGCGCTCCATTGCGGACATAGGCAAGAAACACTCCGACCCGCACATGCTTGAGCGCAACGGTGAGAACCCGACTCCAGCCACTCCTCTTTCTTTTTTTTTTAATCTGATCTTGGCCCGGGGGGCAGGGGTAGGGGGAGGCTCGAAATGTACCACAAATCACACCTCAAGGGATATGAGAAAATAAGGACCCCCCTCGTCCTTGGAAAAAAAAAGGAAAGTGTGAGTGCCTAACATGCTAGCATGTTAGCTTTAGCATACCCTTCCTACTGCTTCGTGTTTCAGTGGGCGGGACTACCGGCGGATTGGACGAGACTCGGTGTGATTGACATGACACTCTTGTTTGGCCTGTCCACATGGCATGGCTGTGTGACATTGCTTTGCTTGTGTCTGAGTGGTGAGTTTGAAGCACCATGGCCAGCTGAGTCACCTGCCCCGCGTTCCCTGTGTGCGGTCTGCCCCGCGTTCCCTGTGTGCGGTACCTCACATGTACATGTGCCACTGCTTCACTATTTCTGCCCTGGAAAAGTTTTCCAAGAGACCAAAGTTTCTGAAACAGCCTCCGCCAAGGGAGAAGTCTAAATAAAGTAGTACAGTCGGTGTTCTGCTCCATGTACCACAGCACAGTACCTTTTATAAACAAATTTATCAGTGTGCCAGAAGAGTAACAATGGCTTAATTTACTGAAGGTTTGATCTTTTGCCACCATGCACGGTGCTCTGTTTGATGGATACCCTGTTTTTATCATGCTTTATTCCTACTAACTTGCTTGGAAACGCTCGTTGCCGCTGGATGCCGCCCAATGCTGGAGTCTCTGTTCACACGTGGGTGGCCTGTGAGACTCTACCCATCATGCACTGCTCCCGCTTTCGTGTGACTGTTTTATTTTGCTCGCTCACAAGCTCATTTGGCCCGGTTTGGCTTGGAACTCATTATCTGAGAGCTCTTTTTCCCATCGCTTCTCCCAGCATGCTCTGCAACTTACTCCTGAAAATGACCTTTATATTTTTCCATCGTTTTTTTTTCTTTTTTGCCCCCTTTCCTTTCTCTCCGTTTCTTTCCTCCCATTCCCAGGGGAAGGCCTGTCTTCATCCCGCCTCTCGCTCATGAAGCCTGGCATCTCCACCTCCAGCCTGTACCAGGGCCGCGAGTCCCTGCCCTCCATGTTCCTTAACCGCCTTCTGCCCAACCCCTCCCCCTCCACCGCCGCCACCCCCCGAAACAGCCCGCCAGCCCCCCGCCGGCCCGCGACCTGCCAGCCCACCCCACAGCTGCTGGTGTCCCGCGTGGAACAGGATGGCATCCCTGAGGTGGTGCTGGTTCCCCCGGAGGACGACGAGCCGCCGACCCCGCCCCTGGCACAGGAGGAGGGGCCTGTTGGCCTGGACATGCCATGGTTGCTGCCACCAGAAGGCAAATATGCACATTGCCTGCCAGTGACACCAGTTTGAATAAACAGGCAACTCACCAGTGACCTCCCAGACTCCACAGCTGGCATCCTTAACTGGCCCAGTTATCACCTCAGTTTGCCTCATTAACCTTGCCCATTCGGCAGCTCTCTCCACCCCTTTTTTTGCCCCCCCCCCACTCGCTGTGTCACTCCCTGGCTTCTCTATCCAGACCCCCGTAAGGAATTCTGCCCCCCCACACACACACACACGCACACACACACTAACAGCATTTTAAGTGCTTTTACTTCTCCCATGCTTGCGGACTAGGGGGGGGGGGAGAGGGGGTGTCGAGAATGAGGCCATGCTTTTATTTTCAGAGCCCCAGGGACCCCCTGCAGGATTCTCCCAGCATGCCCCACGCCCCATGACTCCTCTAGTCTACTTGCAGACTCGTTCTTTTGCCTCTGTTATCATGTTCATCATTTCTAACCTGAATCTTCAACATCCCTCCTGTCAGGTCATCCTGCGGCTGCTGTGAAAGCTGTCAGGCGGCACAGCTGCTGTAGCTACTTCCAGTCACATGACCCAGGCTTTTTTAATGCAGAGAAGCTCTTTTGCAGGGTGGAAGGAACTGGTAGTGTCCTGATAATAGGAATGGTAGGACAAACAGTGGGAGACAATCACAGGATCTGCTTAGTAATCGACATGCTTGGGAAGGGAAAAAGCATTTGAATGTGGCCCCCCTTCCCTGCAGGATCTGCAGGACCCTCAGCTTCCACCCCCAGCCACCCAGAGGCTAGCAAATCTGGTGAGAGCAAGGGCCCCAGAGGCGGTGTGAGTAGAGAGAGCAGCACTGTGGACTTCAGCAAGGTACGAGAACCCCTGCCCTCAGGGCTGGGAAACCCCGGACAAGTCCTGGCTTTAAGATAACACATCAGCTCGGGAATCTGCATACACTCACGAAAAATGAGTGTCTGTTGGTGCAGATCTTACAGCCAGTAAGAACTGGAGCTTGGGAACTGCACACCCCTGACCTCATATGTTACTGTTCCTGGTTTATTTCAGTAAAAACTGAACAGTTAAGATAAGATTCAATCATTCCCTCTGAAAAGTCTAAGTTTTGCACCCTCATGTGGTTCTTCAGTAAAATGATTGTCCGTCTCTTAACGGGACTCACTGTTTAATTTATCCGACTTTCGATCCACTCCCATCCCTCCTGTCACTCCGACATGTGTTTGGAACCGCTGATCCGGTACCGATCCAGATCCTGCATGTTAACAGCTCTGGCTTTTATAGTTGCTTTCCTTTCATACTCGAGAATAGTATTTCCCAATCCGGTCCTCGGGGACCCACAGCCGGTCCACGTTTTTGCTCCCTGCCAGACAGTACACTCCTGGGAGCTGGGTGGGAGCAAAAACTTGGACTGTCTGAGGGTCCCTGTGGACTAGATTGAAAAACACTGCTCTAGAGAAACGCAAAGATTCCTAACAGGCAACAGGGTGCCTAGAGACTTGTTAGATCCGGTGAACAGCCATAACGAGCCCAATTCAGTGTGCTTCCACCTATACTGTAAACAGGGGCCGTTGGTCTGTGGTTCCCACTCAGGTGGACATGAACTTCATGAAGAAGATCCCTCCAGGGGCCGAGGCCTCCAACGTGCTGGTGGGCGAGGTGGACTTCCTGGAAAAGCCCATCATCGCCTTCATCCGACTGGTGCCCGCCGTCCTCTTAACGGGACTCACTGAGGTTCCTGTGCCCACCAGGTGATCATCCCCACTCTGCAGAACCTACAACCCATTCCTTCCTTCTGGAATATTCTGTGGATAATAAGCTGAGAATTCTCTCCAAAGCATTCACAGTTTTTTCTGTTTCTTCTGAAGCAATTCAATATAAGGAGACAACAGCAGTCCCCCCCCCCCCATTGGTACCTATCCAAACACCCCTAACTGAGAGTGTGAAATGCTTTGTGAAGGGAAAGGCCCAGAAACTCCATTGTTTCAGAGCGCCCCCCTGTTGTGTCTTGCTCCTGGGAAAAGGGAGGGGGGCTTCTTTAACTCTGACCCATCTCCCTGGGCAGGTTTCTGTTCTTGATGCTGGGGCCGCAGGGCAAAGGGGGGCAATATCACGAGATCGGGAGATCGATAGCGACCCTCATGACCGATGAGGTGAGTGCTTCCCCTGGTGGGGGGGGGGGGTGACGGAACAGCGGCGGAGCAGATTTTAAATGTTACCCCCTCCCAAGCCGATTAGATTAATATTACCTGCTTCAGTGTCTGGAAGCTGATGTCTGTTTCTCTACTAGGTTTCTGCTGAAATGTCTTTAAATGCATTTAACTCACTTAAGTGCAGTACAGTAATAAAAGATGTGGCTTCTTAGTGCTTTTATCACCTCTGCCGGCAGATTTTCCACGACGTTGCCTACAAGGCCAAAGACCGGACGGACCTCCTGTCTGGGATAGACGAGTTTCTTGATCAGGTCACCGTGTTGCCTCCCGGAGAATGGGACCCCACGATACGGATCGAGCCTCCGAAGAGTGTCCCGTCACAGGTGGGGGATTTACCATTGAAAACATGCCCTGCAGCAACCACTTGCACAGATTAAATGTGATGTTTCCACTCAGCCATAAAATGGTTATCGCCCCCTGTTGGCTCCAGTGGGTACTGCATTTCTGTTATGACTAGCTGCTGGCATAGAACATTTTTAAAAAATAATGAATATGTGTGTTCTTTGAATTTAAGCTTGAAATAGATATTGATATCTTAGAATGACCACAGACAGAACTGAATTAAGTCGACTAACCGCAGTACGTACTGTTTAGAGGATACTTCAATTAACATATGTAAATGAACTGGTGCTGAAGCTATAAAAATGGCAATAATGACCCCTGGTGAGCAAACCTGTGATGCTGATCTGGTTTCTTAACCAGTGGCCCAAAAGCATAAGTGACCCTGAAAGTGGTTGGATGATGGGTGGATGGATGGACAATAGAACAGTGATATCTTGCTGTTCCATTGTGAATAGCAACACAGTGACTTTTGGTGGTCTTATTGCGATCCAGTGAACTCAGCAGCCAGGGACCCCTAATGGCTAGATTGCATAACGCAGTGCAGTCACTCCGCGGTTCCGGTTCCGTCATCCCCAGATGAAGCGGAAAGTTCCATCTCAGTCTAATGGAGAAGCTGCCAGCAGTGAAACAGCAAAGGATGCCGACCACCACGCCGGACCAGAACTGCAGAGGACAGGACGGTGAGTCCGGGAAACCATTTTCTGTGGCTGAAATTGAATTCAGCATAGACAGTTTGTTTTAGAGCTGGTTCCTTCTGGATGATCTTGTTCCCTCATACAGATCCAGTGATTTCCCTGGTAGTCTACAGTGTGTGTGTGTCTTGTGATGGACTGGCATCCTAAAAAATATAGCAGTTCCTAAAAAAACACTGCCAAAACTAGCTCAGACAGTTTTTTTCACACACCAGTCTACTGGTTTCTGCATACGCCCTGGGTGTTGATATTCTCTGTGCACATGATGCTGACACCTTGAGGCAGTTGAACTAGAGATGCCATCTAAGCCACAGTCACACTAATTTGCCATCTTCCCCCTACTGCTGCCACCCTCCCCCCCCAAAAAAAAAAAATACAGTCTCAAGCTGGATAAACAAACAAACAAGGGCCTGTGTATTCCCTTCCTCACCGTGCAGTGTGGTGACTGAGCTTAGCATCACCGCGCAGTGTGGTGACTGAACTTAGCATCACCGTGCAGTGTGGTGACTGAATTTAGCATCACCGCGCAGTGTGGTGACTGAGCTTAGCATCACCGCGCAGTGTGGTGACTGAGCTTAGCATACCTAGCTTAGCTGATTCCTGATCTGTGGTCCTACCCTGCGGCAGGCTTTTTGGCGGCCTGGTGCTGGACGTGAAGCGTAAGGCCCCCTTCTACTGGAGCGACCTGCGCAACGCGCTGAGCCTCCAGTGTTTGGCCTCCATCCTCTTCCTCTACTGCGCCTGCATGTCACCCGTCATCACTTTCGGCGGCCTGCTGGGCGAGGCCACCAAGGGCAACATCGTGAGTGCCCGCCCCCTGGGTGACCGCTGTCATGCTGAAAATAAGATCCTGAGGGGATCAAGGAGCATGACGGTGACAGATTTTCAAAGTGTTGACGGCTGGCTTTACTGTAATGGAGGGTAAAGTACACTGTGCCCTTCACAGGCTCCAGATAGAGGAACCAGCAGCATATCTTATATGCCACCCCATTCACAGTCTCTCATCACTCCTGTCCAAACAATCTCCTTCCATTTCTCATAAAAATACTTCATTCTTACCCTACTCCCCTACTCTTCTTTACATTGTATCCCTCCATTTTTTCACTGTGTCAGATTCTTTCAAAATCTCTCACTCCTTACATCTTCCCTCACACTCTCACTCGTCTTTTTGCTCTCTCTGTCGCCCCCTGCTGCTGACAGAGTGCCATTGAGTCCCTGTTCGGTGCATCGCTCACGGGTGTGGCCTTCTCCTTGTTTGCTGGGCAGCCTCTTACCATCCTGGGCAGTACTGGGCCGGTCCTGGTCTTTGAGAAGATCCTCTTTAAGTTCTGCAAGTGAGGCTCATTTTACTCATGCACCATCTGCTGGCGGCTCTCTGTTATTGCAGTCTCTGCTCTTGAAATCTTATACCAAGTAATACAAAATGTTGAATATTACTAAATTGTCAAACTGATATTTTTGAAATGAGAGTAAAATACTTTATAACAAATCACATTTGTCTTGGATGCTCGAAATAAGGTTTAACTGAGTCCTGAAATACTGAACTAACGACTAATTTGACCTTTAATGAGATACTTAATCTTTTAAAGAAACAGGTACACATTGTTACCTTTAGGATCCATCTTGAAGGACTTCTGCCTTAAAACTGTCCATAAGTATGCTGGCACGACAGGCTCTTCCCTCCACACAGGGACTATGGTCTGTCCTACTTGTCCTTGCGGACCAGCATTGGGCTGTGGACCGCATTCCTTTGCCTGTTGCTGGTTGCCACGGACGCCAGCTCACTGGTCTGCTACATCACCCGCTTCACGGAGGAGGCATTTGCCGCTCTTATCTGCATCATCTTCATCTACGAGGCACTGGAGAAGCTCTTCCACCTGGGCGAGATGTTCCCTGTCAACACACACAACAGCCTGGACAATCTGACCTTCTACATGTGAGTGAAGGGAGGACAGGTAGCTGTGTTTAGTCCCTCAAATACTGGGGCTCCTTTTTGTGATTTTGTTGTGTGCAGACCCTGGACCAGTAGTGGTCAACCTGTTAGGCGACCTAGGGCGCCATCTGCTGACCGGACACTGACTTAGCAAGCCAATTTCATTTTGGATACTTTTTCATTGCAACAGGTACCGAACTTTTGGTACTTCAAAAAAGTACCAAAAGTATGGTACTTCTATGTGATGGTTTTCCACTGGAGTAAAAACTGGTACCACTGCTGAATGACATTACAACACAAGGCAGGCCATTTTGTACTGAATTTGAAAAATGGTTGCAGTATTTTATACGGCTGGACGATGTGTGATATTAATACCAACTCTGCATGTTATGTACATCGAATTCTAACATCGCAAGGACCGCGATCGTCAGCTGGGTTGAGATCAGGCTTTTTTATACCTTCATAATGTCCGGACATTATAGCATGGGGAGAAGTTTTGCTAAAACACTTCTACTCTGTCTTCTGAACAGATCACATTTAAATGAGTCTCTTTATTTGTACACATATCTATTTTCATGACATTTTTCTTCACTTGCTTTATCGTTGCTTTCTGAGTTCTTAACTGTTTTCAAGATGGCGGCCGTATAGCGTGTCAGAGACAGGCTCTTTGCAGAACCAATCGACAGTGAACGTATTTCCATGTGCAACCGTTTTCTCCCAGGTGTCAGTGCTCGCCACCAGCCAACAGCTCCGCTGAGATCCTGCACATTTGGAACCAGACTGGCCTCACGACCGAATCCATCTCCTGGAGCGACCTGAACGTGTCGGTGAGTGCGCATCACCTCTGCAGACCAGCCTACACTGGTCAGAAGAGCACCATACTCACACATCTCCTCTTCTTCAGACGTGCAGGCTGCTCCATGGGGAGTTTGTCGGTCCTGCCTGTGGGCCCCATGGCCCCTTCATCCCCGATGTGCTCTTCTGGTCCGTCATCCTCTTCTTCACCACCTTCTTCCTCTCCACCTTTCTCAAGCAGTTCAAGACAGAGAGCTACTTTCCCACTAAGGTGAGGCTGTCACTCCTTAGGCTAGAGTCCTTCCTGTCTCCACCAATGGCAGCTCAGTGTCTGTGTTTTCTCCTGTGACCGCCAAACCCCATATCTCTCACCACCAGTCTCTCTCTCCTGACTATAACCAATGTGGTCTGTAGGTCCGCTCCACCATCAGTGACTTTGCCGTCTTTCTCACCATAATGATCATGGTGGTGGTGGATTACCTGGTGGGCATCCCCTCCCCCAAGCTCAACGTGCCTGACCGTTTTGAGGTACGAATCACTCTGGTATCATGCTAAACCGTTAAGCCCAAGCAGACTCAGCACCTGCAGCTCAATCCTTCTGATTTAAGCACTATGTGATACCACTACACTTAGTTGAATTTATCTTTCGTCAACTGCATGGAACCTTCTGCCCAGTGCTTCCTGCAGTATTTCTGGGGAAACAGCTGGAGAGAATATGTCCACCTGCTGTCTTACTGTGTCTCTCTAGCCCACCTCCAAGCACCGGGGCTGGCTGATTGACCCCCTGGGTGGGAACCCCTGGTGGACCATGTTGGTGGCCTCTATTCCAGCTCTGCTTTGTACCATCCTCATCTTCATGGACCAGCAGATCACGGCCGTCATCATCAACCGGAAGGAACACAAGCTCAAGGTAAAACACAACCCCTGGAGTGCATCTAAGAATCTCCCACACAAGCCTGCATGCAATAAAATGTGATCATCACTAAGCTTCACTAGAAACATGCAAAGATTGACTCAGACCTGGTCATTAGTGACTCCCTTGGTAATCCTACAAGGCTTTATTGCTCCATTGACTAAGTTTGGATGCTATACTGCATCCCAACTCACAGAAAGGCTGTGGGTACCACCTGGACCTGCTGGTGGTGGCGGTGATGCTGGGCGTGTGCTCCGTCATGGGCCTGCCCTGGTTTGTGGCTGCCACGGTCCTCTCCATCTCACACGTCAACAGCCTGAAGCTGGAGTCGGAATGCTCGGCCCCCGGGGAGCAGCCCAAGTTCCTGGGCATCCGTGAGCAGAGGGTCACCGGCTTCATGATCTTCGTCCTCATGGGTCTGTCGGTCTTCATGACTTCGGCGCTTAAGGTGAGAAGGCGCCAAGACCCGGGCTAAGGATCCACACACTGTGATGCTGGTAACTCACTTTTCTTGTTCATGGTCTGGTGGCAATTCATCGGTACATTAAGCTCGATTCCCTGTTTCTTTTTTCTATTAGTTCATTCCAATGCCTGTTCTCTATGGTGTCTTCCTCTACATGGGGGTGTCCTCGCTTAAAGGCATACAGGTAAATATTCTTGGATTGCATATGTGTGTGGAAGAAAAATATCACGTCGTTTTCTCTTCAGCAGGGATTTTTAAAGTCTGGATGGTAGTCCAGATGCAGACCGATCCGCAAGTTAATCCCGACCCAACTGATAATGCATCTTATGAATCAATACGGTTAACATAAAAAGACTTAATGTGGTTTGAACTACAAAAATGCAATGTAGAATCACAAACTTCACACACACATAACTCATCATAATTGTCCCCAATGACAGTCGAAACGATCAGCGAGCAGTTAATCCAGTCCTTACGTTAAGTTCCCGTTATTGTTATATATATTGATGTTTATATCGAAAGTTATTGTTAATTTAATAAAGTTATTGAAACGCCATTTTGTTATTGAAAATTGTTCAGATCTCTGACTATGAACAAAAATTTTATGTGGATCTTTGATCAAAAGAGAATCCCTACTCGAGATGTTGCATTTCTTTCAGCTGGAGTCAGCATTTGTTGACTGGATGTTAAGATTTTCATCCTCTAATACTAACTAGCTGTTTCCCTTTTTGTTTCATTATTCATACAGACGACTTTTCAGTTCAAACCGACAGCCTGTCGAAGATGCTCAGATGTTGATCTTTCTTCCTGTGTTCCAACCAGTTTTTTGACAGGATCAAGCTGTTCGGAATGCCCGCCAAACACCAACCGGACTTGATCTACTTGCGCTATGTGCCGCTGTGGAAGGTGCATGCCTTCACAATCGTCCAGCTCACCTGCCTGGTGCTCCTGTGGGTGATCAAGGCGTCCGCTGCCGCCGTCGTCTTTCCCATGATGGTAAACTTACAGACGTTTCTCTGGAGGATGTCGCCGCTCTCGTGTCCTGGAGCAAAGCTGTCTGTCACATTTCCCAGGGGAAGCTGTCTCTCATACTTCCTAGAGGGAAGCTCATATTTCCTGGAAGAACTTGTTGGAAGCCTGCTGATTTTGTTTTTTACCCTAGAAAATGACCAGTTTTACCAAATTGGGTTCTTTCTCAAAGGTAGAACTGAAAGGTAGAAAGTCCTCATCTCTGAGTCCAAGTCTTTAATCACTATGTTGGGTGCAGGTTTCTACCAGCCGTTGTTTCAGGTGGCATCTGTGTAATAGTGCAATATCCAGCTTAATTGTATCTCCCTCTACAGACCATGGAGAGAAGTAAGTTCATCTCGAAGTTCCACACTGCTGGTGTCTTCTGCATATGTCACGATGAGCTATGGCTATATTTTATGATTCTTGTGAAGGACCATGGGCGTTTGTATTTGGTAATCCCCATGGAATGCTCTTGCTTGGCCCATTAGTTGATGTAGCTTGACAGTGGGACACTAGGGGTGTTTCTCAAAATCAAGAACACTAAGATTGTACTTGTGGTCTTAGCAAGACCAGTCTTGCTACCCTGCCATCCAAGAATGAACTTGGGGCGCTATGAATCATGGGATTGGTCTTGTTTGGCGAGGATGCAATTGATGTATCCTTGATATTTGGGGCTGGGCAAGAACGACATCTGGGGATTTTTTACTATTCTCTGTACTTCTGTTCTTGAGTATTGGAATTGGTCTTCGGCAATGGAAGATGACATAAAACGAGTACATGAGAAGATAAGTCTGGTCAAGTAGGCATATTGAGAAACACCAAAGGTGACCTTGAGGGAAGCCCTTGCTGGTTTTCTGAGGAGCGCTCTATCTCTCTCTGGCCTAGGTGCTGGCCCTGGTCTTCATCCGCAAACTGCTGGACTTCTTTTTCACCAGCAGGGAGCTCAGCTGGCTCGACGACCTGATGCCTGAGAGTAAAAAGAAGAGGGAGGATGACAAGAAAAAGAAGGAGAACGAGGTAGAGTGGCGGTCAGGGTCAGTTTTTGTTTTACTGAGAAAGATGGGAACATGACTCTGAGCCATCCACCCCATGTGTCCAGGAAGCTCAGCAGTCTCTGGAGGAGGTGGAAATTGATGCCATGGATGAAACTTATGACCGAAGCCACCTATTGAAGGTTCCAGGAAAGGCTCTCCAGGCCAGGTGGGTGTCGGTGCTGTGGTGAAGCTAGGAAGGGAAGGCTTGTTCCTGCTTTTGAGATTACCTAGATTTGCTCATATGGATCACTTCTTACGTGTTTTGGCCACAGCTGTGGCAGTAACTATGTGGGTCCCTTGGTGTATTTGCCCTGAACAGATCATACAGAGTCGTTTCACAGTCCACGTCCCTGGATGAGGAGTCTAGAGGGGTTTGTTTACTTTTGAATAATGTTTGACTTTTATGTAATGACTCGTTATCTTAATGTACACCAACACAGTAACATGACATTAAGACGTTCATTGCTAATATCTGATAACATCATACATAAGCCGTGATCCATCCGGGGATCCATCTTGCATAACTGCTCATTCAGCACAGGGTTGTGGTCAGCATGCAGTCTGTCTCGGGAACCAAAGAGCATAAGGCAGGAGAAGCCGTGGGTGGGATCCATACATATATAAGTAGACAGAAGATGGAAGTATGTTTCATGAAGGGCTCCTTGTATGATTATATGTATCAGTTCCTTTATGCCTCAACCATTCGTGCTGTAATAAGCTATATGTCTGTCTCAGCTTCTCAAGGTCTGTCCGTCCGCTTCTCTGATTTGTGCCTGTCCCTCATTCAGCCCTGACCCATCCATTGTAAACATTTCCAACGAAATGGCCAAAAGCACAGCGTGGAGAGCGGTCGCCATGGATACTAACAATGCAGAGCATGTGAAGGTTAACATGAGGTAGCTATGGCTCTCTCAGTCTTCCGCTTCCACCCACCAGGATTCTCCAAATCCCGAGGGCCAGTTTAGCATGTCCTTTACCTTACGGAGTGACTAAGCATCCATACACAGCATTTGTGTACAGCTCTGTAGGGTCCCACAGTTCGACGTCTGAAATAAACACTCTTTCACTCTAACTGCCATGACATGCTGGTGTGCCCAACATGTGACCTTTTTGAATGTTCTTCAAAGACCTGAGAAGTCTTGTGGCCTTGGCACTACATGTTTATATGCATGTTACATGTGACTTTGTTGGCTGGTCTCCCTGCCTGTGTTTGCAATGTTCAAGAGGCCCTCCTACAACTGTAACCTTTGAACTTTGCTTTTTTTTTTGTAGCAGCCAGGAGAAGGTGGCATGTGTTAGGATCAACATGGAGAAGGAAGGGAAGAGAATGCATGTGGAGACCTCACTCTGAGGGAAGACCTCCTTCTGGTGCTGGAGAGATAGTCTTTCCCTTTGGGTGAATTGTGGTGATGCTGGGGGTGGGGGGGGGGAATGGGGGGTGGGGCACACTGCCTGGTTTTACATCTCGGTGTAAGAGAGCAGAACCAGTCCCCGGGAAGGAACTTCTCTACAACCGACAAAGAGCCGACATCAGCAAAACCAAAGGAAAAGGGACCACACTCGCAAGGTCTAAACACTTACAGATATCCCTTCGGCCCTTTGCATGAAACTTTGCAGACTACTTGGGCTTTTGGGTGCATTCCTGTAATCACCACAGCAGTTTTACAGTCATAAATGCCACGGTGCATTCTTATCAAAGCTGACAAAAAGTTTTTTGGATCTAAAAGCACAAAGTTATTTGGGATATTATGCCACAGCTGGTGCGAAACGATGAAGGGGTTTGAACCTGACCTTTGAGGTGTACATATTGTTGGATGTTCTGCCACTATGTATTTACTGTTTGTCGAAAACTAGTAGCACACCAGTGTCGACATGCTAACTTCAGCCACACTTCTCTACAGATGCTTTACGGCTCGCTGTAGCCACTACAATCGAAAGAACACCAGCACCTAATTTTACATTTGCTGTTGATACGGGAAAGAACAATTGTCTTCAAGTTCACTGTTAGATGTCACTAATAATTTCAGTAACTCCAGCTAGAATGGAAAAAGCCTTTCATAAATGGAAAATAGCACAACTTACATACTAATTTGCAGATATTTTTTGCATCTATCCTATAATCGGGCTGGATGCATCATTTGTATAGTAATGACAGTTTGATTGGTGGTTATTCCTTTTGCTGTATCATCATTAGTGAGACTGACAGTAACAATCCAACTTATCTTTCAGCGAGCTCAGGAATCCATATTGCTAATTTTAAGGTTATAAGGCATTAAGGTTTTAAAGCATCATAACTCTTTCACTGTCTGATTTTAATTTTTGTTCCCTTTTTCATCAAAATTGACCATCCACATTTAACGTATGTCATCTATTTGTATTGAATCCATATTTTTTATTTTAAAATTATTGTAACAGAAAAAAAATAGCGTTCCTCGGAAATTTATCGTATTTCATTTATACCACATAAAAAGTGCTTTGATATGTGGCAAAAAGGTTTAACGGCAGACAGTATCCCCTGTTTGAATACCTCATCATTTTTGGTATGAGCAATAATCCCAAAACGTATCAGAGAAAAAACAGCACTGGGAATGTGAGATGTCCTTATCGGCTGAGAGTTGTTAATTACTGTGTTTCAGGCTTGTTTCAGTCCTCGACCACTGCCTTGAGCTAGCTCTAACCGCGCCGCTCAGTAGATGCGGTATGACTCCTGTGCCTTGTAATCGCTTTTCCGTTAGTGTACGCACACGATCAAGAGCACGGATGGTGCCAGCGTCCGGGAGGGAAGGTGACACTTAGCCACACCTTCCTAGATATTTCTGGTCTCGCCGGGCACAAGTTTTCACTCTTGTGGATCTGGTATGATGGCAGAGTGCTGACGTGAGCGGTTTTTGTGACTTTACACGCAAAATGTTGAGGCCATGGATGCTGCTGTAAATAAAGACATTAAATGTGGATTTTGCCTTCACAAATGCATCGTGTCTGTCCCGTGACTCCAAACTCAACCTTCTTGTCAAATGGCATATGGCATTTTTCTCAATTTGTAAAAGCAATTATCAGAGCTGTTACTTTGTTTACGCATTAATTTGATTGCCTGTCAGTTCAGAAATTCTGAGTGTACACTAATTATTGTGACATACAGGGGATGGACAATGAAAGTGTGAATGGTGAATTAGCAGAGCAATAGCACAGCTGTACATAAAATATTGCAATACACAAAACATAATGGGAGACATATCAGAGTTCAAAAGAGGACAAATTGCTGGTGCGTGACTCGCTGGCACATCTGTGACCAG
>JAODJU010000046.1:3876788-3888451 GCA_026776725.1 Gnathonemus echidnorhynchus
AGGCTGTGAACAATGTGAAACATGTATTGTTCTCTGATGACTCTATGCCACATCTGGGACCATTATGGTGTGAAGCCCCAAAGAGTGCAGCATGGAGGTGGATCAGTGATGGTTTGGGCTGCAGTATCGCTGCATTCCCTAGGCCCACTACTTGTTCAAAGTGAGCACGTCACTGCCAAGCACCACCGAACCATTTTGGACAGCTGTTCACTCAATGGTTCAAACATTGCATCCTGAAGGTGGTGTCATAGATCATGATGATGATGCACCAATACACACAGCAAGACTGGTGACAGAGTGGCTTGATGAACATGAAAGTGAAGTTGAACACCTCCCATGGCCTGCAGAGTCACCAGATCTGAATATTATCGAGCCACTTCAGAGTGTTTTAGAGGAGCAAGTCAGGAAACGTTTTCCTCCACCAGAATCATATAGTGACCTGGCCACTGTTCTGCAAGTGGAATGGCTCAAAATCCCTCCGACCGCTGTGCAGGAGTTGCAGTCTTTCCTAAGATGAATTGATGCTGTATTCGCCACAAAAGGAGGCCCTACACCATACTAATAAATTATTGTGGACTAAAACAATGTACTTCAGTTTCATTGTCCAACCCCTGTATCTAGCATTATCATATTCCTTTAAACACCTCTAAGTGCCTTAGCCTTTAAAAGTGTTAATTTGTTCATTATATTCAAGTGTCAGGTGGCATTACTCATCATCATATGCTCTGTCAGGATGACTAACATCTGGAACCAGAGGCTTCCAGATGATTGGCCAGCATAATAACGTTCCATATTCAGAGCTACCAGAACATTGTAGGACTCAAACTCCTGGAAGAAAGCAATGACTATATTGGCTATACCCCTCCCCTGACTGCAATAACTCTTCCCAGTACTTAATCACACTGTTATGCACCAATGAAGCCATCACTACTCAACAATAATGTAATGGAAACAAAGTGACTGAATCACAGGAGACATGTTAAGATTTTATTATTATAAATAATAAGCCAAACCTGGTCAGCATGGAACCTTATAGCTGACATCTCTATTTTCAGTCTCATTACATTGCCAGTAATCATTAATGGTCATTACTATTGGCCATCTCTTTCAGAGAACATAACAGATTGAATTGTGAAAATAGACTTTGCACACATTATAGAAAAGCAGTGCTGTATGTTATTCTGTGTCGGGAACTGGAAAATAATTATCCTGTAAAATGCATGTACTGGTAATTTAAAAGTGCAACACATTAATTCTATTTATGCAAGCATATTCAATTCATAGAACACGTCTCAGACACGAAACACCCAAGCCCGATATCGGTACGGGTACAGGAAACCTCCAGCACGGCCAGGTGGGTGGGGTGGGGGTGTAATGTTTGATAAAATCAGGATGGTGGTCTGCATCTTAACTCCCTACTCGCCTGCGATTATTAGCCAATAACCACTAACTTCCATACGCCTGGGAAAACTAACACTTCAAATTACCAAGAAGAGCCATCATGCCCCCCCAAAAAGAAAAGCCCAGAACAACCACTGAAAGGACAGAAGGAAGTTTTATTCCTCAGCATGTTAACGTGGCTCTTTCTTCTTAGATGTATTTTTCTTATGTAAATACATAACTTTATTTTTGTGTATGTGCAACAGAAGAACCTAGCAAGCTGGTCACAGATTAACACATGTGATCCAGCGTAATGTGTTTTCAATTTATTTTCCTCATTCAGAAAGAAAAAGAAAAAAAAAACACTTTCAGATGATAAAAGAGTAGGTGCAGAAGTTTTATATTTTTTTTGCATCTGCGTTTCTCCTTTGAAGAACCCTCATCGTTTTAGTCATTATTAAACGGGATATTACATCAGATACAACTGTTAGTAGGACTGTGTTGAAGGTCCACAGCACCCCCGCCCCCCAAATACGGGCACACGTGTCGTCACGTCTCATTCAACTGCACCTCCCGGCGCCGTGCGAGTTCAGTTGGCAGCGTGCGGAGGACCTTCTGGGATGAGCGACGTGAAGAAGGTGGTGATGAACGACCAGGCAGACGACAGGAAGCCGTGATGGGCCGTGCCACCGGGGTCCTCGTGGCCTTCCTCCCCGCTCTCACCCTCCTCTTCGTCCAGTCCCTCATCCATTATGCGCTCCTGTAGGGGGCAGACAATCAAACATCACTTTTCCATTTGCATGAAAATTGGATTGCGGACGTCTTCGAGATCGATCGCCATATAAAAATCGCCAGATCGGCTAATTAGGAGTTAAATTCAATGACTCTCAAAGAGGAGGCATTGCTAGATAAACACTGAGGACTCCCTCAGGATGGACAAGGCCGCGGATGGGAAGGATGCTTATTCTGCGGGAAGGTACCATTTCCTGGATGTCATGGCGAAGTTCCACCTCCCCGTCCTCCTGGTTGGCCTCTGCCGCTGGGTTCTGGGGCTCAAGTTCGGGCCGGAAGGGAAACCAGCCGGCCTGACGCCTGGGCAGACAGGGGCGGGACAGGGAGGCGCACACGCATTATGGGAAGGAAGGTGGCGTGGGTGGGAGGAGCGAAAGCAGAGGGGAGACACTCACAGGTACAGGAGCAGCATGGCGCCCATCACCATGACGAAGCGACTGAAGGAGGAGTAGAAGTAGACGATGCTGAGCAGAATTCCGGCACGGGACACGGTGTACACCCAGTCCAGCCAGTCACGGTTCAGCTCGTCGTCGTTCAGTACGGCTCCGCCCTGGGCATTCATCTGGATGTTGGGGTTGGCTGGACGCTCCTCGGGGGCCGGCCCATTGGCTGGAGCGGGCTGTGGAGGTGGGGACTGGGCGGAGCCTGTGGGCAGGCTTGGAGTAACGGCAGCGGGGGCAGCCTGGGAGGAAGCTGCTGCTGCTTGGCTGGACGATTAAGGGTCATAAAAATGATCAGTATTAATTACAGTACTAATAAGGAAATGGATGAATTAACACTAAATAGATGTACTTCAGAAAGGCTAATGCTGTTCTTGTGCATGGGTAGTAAATCCTTATGTGAGAAAACCACTAGGAATCGCGCACGTATAGGCATGGTGCCGTGGGAGCGAAAGGAGGGTCGACGACTTACTACTGCAGGTAGTACTGGCGCACATACATCTGCTGCCACCAGAGCATGGGGTGGTACATGGGGTAAGCTGGGAAGCCTGCGGGGAAGTTCCCCATGTACCTGCAGGGGGCGCACAAGAGCCATGTTAGGGAGAGCTTGCGCTCTCACGTCTAAGCTACTGATGACTCTCTAGCTAAACACAGTGATCAGCTGACCACTTTACGAAGTGTCATTTTAAAAGCGAGAAAGATCGACATACTGCTTATGACACACAACATGCACATTAACACTATGCAAAATATTACGATTAATTTATGAAATAGCACTTAAGGGGGGGGGGGAGGCTTACCCCTGTGCAAAGGCGGGGTTGTGGTGATGGCCGAGACTCTGGGTGGAGCCCGCTCGGTGCCTCAGGCCATCGCCACCCCCAACTGCGAAGCCCGGCTGGCCGTCTTGGCTGGGTGACGCTGCAGGTGGGGCAGCGTCTGAGGTGCCTGAACCCTGACGCGGAAACACAGACGGCACCGCCATTTTCCCAAAGGTGACACAGTCACAGAACCTTAGCGCCACAGTAAGACTCTTACAAAAACTGACAAAATCGGTAGAGCTGAAGGACTAAAGGAACCAGAGGCTAACTGAACTTCTCCTTGTCAATCCATAGCTTCTGACGCTACTTCTCACATGGCCCTACAATTTTCTTCATTCTCCCTACCACAGGCTCAGGGCAACCCTGGGCAGGATGTGGTCAGGGAAGGACTGAAGTCCTTTGGTGGGAGATCTCCATGGCCTGCTGATGGAGATGATGATGCGAGCCCATGGGAACGTGGAGGGACTCACCGAGGAACTAGGCGAGGAGATCCCAGGGGGCCCGAAGCTGCTGCCAGGCTGGGGCGACCCAGGGGGCGTGTGAGATGTACAGACCAAGTGAACCATATGATATTCATCTTGCTGCAGAATTAAAGTAAGATGGCAACCATTCAGATGACACAGAAAGACTGGAAGAACATCACAGTACAGCAGAGAGCACATCAGTCCCCTGCAGATAATGCCAAACCTTTCACTGTAATTACCCTAGATGGAATTTGTCATGTTGAAACCGTGTCCTTATATGGATTGATCCTGAAAATGTCAGCTCGATGTCGTGGTGGGACTTCTGCTTCAGCAGTGCACCCAACTGCCTTGAAATGCATTCCGAATGCCTGATCTCTGAAACTAACCAATCATCTCTTGGACTCCAGATGTGTATATTTCAGCAGTTAGGCTAACCTCAAGAGGGAAGGTGCTAGACTTTAAATTGGTGTGAAATACAGGGGTTTGGAACAAAAAAGGCTGCACATGTAAGGGTTTCTGATTTATGATGTGTTGTTGACAGAAATGTCCACAAACAACTTATTTTCAGCATTAAGCTACGTAAGGTTCCTTACTTGAAAAGCTGTCGGGGAAAATAAAAGCCCCTAACGACTGCATAAGCCAGCAAGCTGAAGAGGAATTTGCAGCAGAAGTGAGAATGACTTTGTAAATTCCGCTTGCTAACCATCCGAGCAAAATGACCGTCGTATCTCTACATCAGGCATTTCAGGCATACCTTTCTGAGGACATCTCTCAGCTGCAGGTGATCCAGAAGCAGCTGTCCAGAATACACCAGCCTCTGATCCTTGGAAGACTACAACAGAAAGTACAAAAGTAGCGATGGCAATGTTGATTGATGATCATCTCAGACACTTGGAAAGATGAGATGGTAATAACTTGAGTACCCTTGGACAACTAGCATGGAACCATCCTGAGAAAAGATCCCTCTGATGTCCACTGTTGGCATTAATTTCTTTCATTTGTTTACTTTCGCTAAGGTTTTGGACAGCTTGAGAGTCTTAATAAAATATAGGAAAACACTTCCTATAGCTAATATTCCCCATGTGCACAGCAAAGGGTAAACTTCCATTGTAAAAATAACAAGTAATACGCTCACTGAAATTACACATCATCAGCGACTGTCCCCTCTTGGTAAACCTCAGGCTGTCTGCCCCCTGACCAAGTCTCCCAGCCACTGCCCCACGTAACAGACCTTCAGCAATGCATCTCCTCCTCGATCAAGTGTTCTAGTGGCCTGATGGCTACTTCCAGGGCAATTCCAGCAGATCTTTGGCTCTTGGATCGATAAGAGCACTGCGATCTGTATCACTCCCTCTGATCTACAGTGCCTCCTCAACCACTTGCCTAACTGCAACGAACATCCAAAGGAATCCAAGAATGACGGGCACTGTCTGATCCTGACTGAAACCCCAGGTTCAGGGGGGTATATATTCAAGGCGACAGAGAGAGTGTATCAACCCCTGCAGCACTTACGGGATTGTCCTGTGACTTGGCTTTAGGCCACGTTTGTTCTCTGTTCTTAATGCCGCTGTGCCATCACCACAGAAAGTGAAATTTTACTGGCAGCATTTTTAATCCACTTCCCCGGATTGCCACTCATTTGTAGGCCAAGCCTGGATCTAAGTATGCCTGGAGGAGATCCCAGCCATCTCCCTGAATATTTACTGATGCGCGGCTCCTTTTCGAATTAAGAATATTTCCTAGGTGACCTGAAAGGAGGAAAATGTTTTGCCTAGAAAGAATCCAGAGTTTCATGAATTTCGCTGCTTTGCAGGGCTTAGTAATGTTATTGCTTCAGGATTTGCGGTGAATTTCAGCTCAATGAAAGCTGCCAGGTTCGTTTCACTTATCCGTGCATTTGGCTATGGACCTCACTGGGACTAAGAGCCCATGGGAAAATATAGACGTGTCGTATATAAACAAAACGCAGCCAAAATAAATCGTCCAGAAAGTATAACTTTCAGGAGCCAATATCACAAAGTAGGATTTCTTATTTAGCCGAATAACCTGTTGAACTTAACCTACCCAGTTAAGATACACTTTTCTGATCTTTTTTCTGATCTAAGCAGGATTTCTCACTTAGCCAGATAACTTGTTGGATTTAAGGTAATTGAACTAAATAAAGAACAAAGATCAGAAAAGTGTATCTTAACTGGGTAAGTTAAGTTCAACAGGTTATTCGGCTAAACAAGAAATCCTGCTTTATGATACATGGCCCAGGAGGCTTTTACAAACAAACAAACAAACAATCTCCAAACGATTAAGGGGGAGGGCTTATTCAGCTGAGATCTTGTGTGTAGGCCCATTTACAAAAGAAACGAAAATGCAGTACTTCCTCAAATTTCTGATACGGATCCCTTCTGTCAGCCGAACGCAAAAAACACTCAGGCACGACATCCACTGTCGTTTGTCCTTTGTCAGGATGGTTAGATGATACTAATCTGAGGATCCAGCCTGTAAAGTATGGTTTCCAACAAAAAGAACCAAAAACCTAACAATACAGTCTAACAACTAACAATCCGCTTTATCAGCACAGTGCAACCAGGACCAGCTCCCCAGGGGTTGGCTCACACATTAAGGAGAGGCATCACATTCTAAACATGTACAAATTAAAATTAGGGCAGTATCTAATTACCAACGGGCTAATAAATAAAAAAGGGGTTACTACTTTAGAATCTCACCAACGGATAAGAATATGAAAGTGGAACCAATGGAAGTTCCATTTTTCACCATAGGAGACTTTATTCTGACTGTTGCCCGAGTTACCTGGCTTCAGGCCACCCACTCTTGGGTAAAAATGGTGTGAACCACAGAGAGAAAAAGGGACAATGACATTTTTTGTTGCCATACTTGCAAGGATTTTTTTTCAATTTACCATCTTTCTGAAACAGAAGCTCAAAACAAAAAGGCTCACGTGGTCCCCGAAACCTAGATCTATCGGAGCGTACAATACATTTCTGCCTGTGTATATCAGCTGGAAACATCTCATCTGCCTTAACACACGTCAGCAGTCATTTAAATGCCTTTCAAAAATCAAACATATTAGAACATATTAGAAACCAGACATGCTGGAAGAGGACCTCTGACCAATGCAGAGTTTGCAAGCACTCCTGATCTTAATCAGCATTAGGCCAATAATCCCATTTCACTTCAAGCAAGGGGCCACCACACTTTCACTAATTTTCTGCGGTCTGAGAGCAGAAGGGCTACAGATAATTTTGGGGGGGGGGGGGGGGGTGTCTAATGTTGTGGGTTCTAATCCTGTGACTGGCACAGCAATCATATTGCTGTTGGGCCCTTGAGCAAGGCCCCTAACCCTAACTTCTCCAGGGGCACTGGATGCCGGTTCACCCTTCTAGCCTATGCAACACTTTTCTCATTTGTATGTCGTGTTAGACAAAAGATTCTAGACGAAATAAACAAACATAGATGAAACCATTAGTGAAGTCTGACATGGATCAGGGAAAATGACAGACATCTCACATGCCCGCACACGTGAAGTAACACACAAACACACGCAGACCATGATTCACACGGGCACAGCTGGATCACCACAGTGATTGGCTAGATAAAAATTTGCCCCACCCCCCAGGCACTGGAGCACCCTCCCACACATCCGGGCACACCTTCAAAAAGCTCCTACCCACTGCTGCCGGGCCAGTGGGAACACACGCCTACTCACCGGCTTACTGGGGTAAACTTTGGATAGGTGCGTTTTCAGTTTCTCCACTGTCCAGTTCAAGAAACAGTTAATGGTCTGATCATCGTACTTTTGGTTGGGCGCCTTGATGACAAGGGTCACAGGGCTGTCAACTACACCTTGGTCCATGTTTCATAATAAGGTCATCCACTTTCAGGAGCTGGAGCCTGCAGGAGCCAACTGCCTTCTGGGTCCCTTTACAGTCCCTCACGCATCACTCTACGGCTGTTCACCACCGCTGAGCTCACATCAGGGGGGAAATCACAGAAAGCTGGCAGGTCAGTTCCTCCTCCTGAGGATGACGACAACGTCGCAGGTGCCGGGAAACGGCTGACTGTTCTGTAAAGGATGCCAAAAGTACTGTAGAGAAAAGAAGCAAGACCAAGAGTGAGTAACATGTAGGACAGGTACAAAAAGTGAACTAGGTCCTCCAGGTGCTGCCTGTAGCTTATATGTTTGATACTTTCACAGAAAGACATGAACAAAACCCCAAGTTTTGACCAGAAGAACTAAATGATCCGCTGAACCCAACCCACTCCAGGATTCCCAATAAATCACACAAGTTCGTTAGTTTTTAAGTAACATTTTTTTTAAAACTAACCCGCTACCCCAGTACAATTAAAATTACGAAACAAAGTAGGGTCTAAATCTGTTTTCAGCTTACGCGAAATAATAATTAACTGGGTCAAATCAGAGGGACATTTAACAACAACAACAAAAAAATGAAGACGCAACTGAGCCGGCTGGCTACATATCCAGGATATAGACAGCTAACCATCGTATAAAGATACACATCTACCCCATTAACATGTACCGTCACTAAAGTCAGAGACTGTCTGCCCTCTCCTTTTAGGTTTATCTTAAAATAGCGTTACCATTCCTGCTCCACTAGCGCCGAGTAAGCTGGTCAACACTCTTACGTAAAAGTCAGCTAACTAGCAGTGCAGCTAACAGCATTAGCCATCCTGACAGTGTCTCCGCGACCGAATTCGCGTCTCTGTCGACCATGAAACATTAAAACCTTCACTTTAACTCGGCTGACCGGTCCGCGACGTGTTCTCACCGTGATTCGCTGCGCCGTTCCCCGTGTTTTTTTTCCCCCAGCAGCGCCCTGCTGACAGCTCCAGCTTTCGATCCCGACTTGTTTGTGCAAGATGGAGGTGCGAGATGAAGCGGAAGTGACGTCGCCGCTGCTGTGGCCTCAAACAGCTGATTCCTGCAACTGAGATAAGAAAACCAGGTACTTATGAATGCTGCAAAACTGGCTACTTTTTACCTATATAAAATTTTATAAAACAATATGTATCTGTTATGCTGGACATATACAGTATGTATCATGAATGATCGTAGTGTTGCACTTTGTTGATATGAATACATTATTAGTTCAGCCTAGCTGCACTGTTGTCTAGTTGACAAGTGGACAGAAGTATTTTTGTGATGTGCCATTTTTTCTCACTTTTTCTCACTTGTACGTCACTTAGGACATTGCATGTGAATGCAAGTGCAGGAAGATGTGCACACGGATGACCAAATACATCAGTACTAACATGTAAAAAGAAATGTAATCCACATGGGTTAAATACAGCAATATCAGAAGCTATGCATACCTGGTCACAGTTTACAGTAAAACATTTATGCCAGGTAGGCCCAAGGAATGCTGAGTATAACATTTAGATAATTACGTGAAGATTCATAAGAAAATCAGGGCTCGTCCGGGATTTGAACCCGGGACCTCTCGCACCCTAAGCGAGAATCATACCCCTAGACCAACGAGCCACGATGTATAGCTACTCTTACTGGAAACTACACCAGCTCTTCGCCACGTTGCATACACTTTACTACAAATTTGTGGACTTTGTATTGTGTCACTTATTGCCACCTAGCGGCGGTAGTTAACACTAGGCAAGACGAACTGTTTCTCACAACTACGCCCTACCTTTCATAAATAATTCCAAGATGCCTCTGCGATCACGTGAATTACACAATGTTTCTTGTGAAAATGGGTAAATGTAGGGACTAGGGATTGTAAGATTCACCAATTAAAAAGATTAAAAAGAGTGTCCCGCATACAATTTGAGATGAACTCGGGATGCATCGTTTCAAACATCGGACGGAAGTTTATTTGGTTCATTTAAAAGATTTTGCCAAAATGTGGTATGTTTAACTGTTGTCTCTATCCCCTAAAGGGAAGGTAACTAATCCAGAAATTGATTAAGTATATTTTTGTTGTATTTACTTATCGTTGATGCACATTTGAACGTTTATTTTTGTGACTATTATAAACTGTTGCACGATGAAGCAGGTTCTCTTTGGTTACTCGTGAAGACAGAAGTATAGTTCTTGCGTTTATGGGAAGTGAGGAGATGTACATCGAGAGCTCCACCTTCCCCTGCATGATAAAATGTATTACCTTTATTTTACTGTGAACTGTAAATTAATAATATAAACAACGACAATTTAATAAGTACCAGACCGTTATTTTCACTTTTTTAAAAACGGAATACAAAGATAAAGCATAGCTGTCATTGCAATGTACTACGTAATCGGCCGCCCTCGGGGGCCCCCTCCCAGCTCGGAGCCCCAGGCCATCGCTGTCCTTCGCCGCGCCTCTTGTATAATTGGTCACGGCAGCCTGCTCAGGTTTGAGTACCTGCGTTTGACTCGTGTATAACTCCTTTTTTCTTAGCCTGTTCTCAATTCTGGAGTCCTCACGGCATATTACTATATCGCCATATTCCAAGTAAAACTTCAGCAAGTTTGCGTCCCATTGTATGGGTGCATGAAATGCAGTGGCGTTGATAACTGCCAAAGATCCATAGCCCTGCGAATGAACACACGGATACACAGAGTATCAGTCCCTCACTATCCGACACTGAGCTACTCCGTTTAACTACATCCACAGAAACTGCAGCAGGCCAATGGAGTTGATCGATATATTAAAGACTACAGGAGGACAGTAGGTTTGGTTATAAAGAGGGCTCGTCCGGGATTTGAACCCGGGACCTCTCGCACCCGAAGCGAGAATCATACCCCTAGACCAACGAGCCACCACATAACACAACGGTAGGCAATACAAGTTACAATACGTCGTGTTCTCTGTTACCTACAATGTAATTTGAGATTTTTTACTCTTGTTGCCATCTGGTGGTGCTGAGTGTTATTTCCCCTGCTTGCACAAGTCTTTGCCCCCAGTGCGAAAATTATGAACGTCAGTGGCATCTTTACACAATGGATTTGGGGATGTAAGGACTGTAGATGTTAATCTCTGTTAATATATTATACATGTACTTGATTTATTTAAGCAGGCTGTTATGTTTGAACATTTGAATTTAACTCGCGTGGGATGCCGAAATGTCTTAAGCTGGCAGTTTGGACGTAAACCATTGTACTAGTCAACAAGATAAATGGATGTATTAATAGACTTTGCGATAGTATGAACAATACTAATCAGAAAAAATGCTTGTATCTATGTAAATAGATGGATATATGACTGTAAATTATGTATATAGCAATGACTTGTTGCATAGTACATTATGTATAGCAGTTATTATGTTGCATAGTAATCAACCACCCCCCGGAAATATATCTAAAGATGCTATGCACAGGCTTTTGGGCTGGCTGACACTTATAGGGGGCTGGACAATGCAACTGAAATACCTTTAGATCACAATAACTTATTAGTATGGTGTAGGGCCTCCTTTAGTGACCAATACATATGAATTTGTCTTGGGAATGACAGATACAGGCCCTGCGCAGTGGTCAGAGGGATTTTGAGTTGTTCCTCTTTCAGAACAGTGGTCAAGTCACTATGTGAGGCTGGTGGAGTAAAACGTTTCCTGATTCGCTCCAAAACACCCCAAAAGCGGCTCAATAATGCTTAAATTGGGGAGAGTGCAGGTCATGGAGAATGATCGACTTCACGTTCATGTTCATCAAGCACTTTGTCACCAGTCTTGCTGTATTGGTGCATCATCATCATGATATATGGGCTTATCAGAGAACAATACATGTTTCACATTGTTCACAGCCC
>JAODJU010000046.1:3888796-3901006 GCA_026776725.1 Gnathonemus echidnorhynchus
CTGGTCACAGATGTGCCAGCGAGTCACGCACCAGCAATTTGTCCTCTTTTGAACTCTGATATGTCTCCCATTATGTTGTGTGGATTGCAGTATTTTATGTACAGCTGTGCTATTGCTCTGCTAATTCACCATTCACACTTTGCTCTTACTGATTGAATGTGCAGTCAGTAAAGATTGGTCACCTGGCCGTGCATATACAAGTGTGAAACCTCAAACGCTATTGGTGTTTCAGTATCATTGTCCATCCCCTGCATGTTGCATACGTTCATTCATTGTGTAGGACCCATGATCTACAACAACTGTATCTTTTTAATCCTGTGCTGGATAACTGGCAATAGAAAGTGAATGGATATTTGTTACTCAGAGAAAAGACAACTAACCGTTTCGTCTGGGATTAGAACCCAGGACCAATCACACTCCACACGAGAGCCATACTCCTAGACCAGCAAGCCAGCATAGGAGATTTTAAAATCTCAACCAGCACTTTGCCACTTTGTCTACTATTTACTATATTGGGGTTTACTGCATCGCCATCTAGTGGTGCCAACCTCTAACTGTCCTCCTGCTTATTCAAACCTGCATGACATTGACATTGTATGTATTGAGCAGAAGCTTTCATCCAAAGCAACATGCATTCTTGAGAAAGCAGGGTCAGCCTGTCCCTGGAGAAAGGAGCAGTTAATTCATGCATTATTGTTAGGATGTTGTTCATAAAATAATTCTGTACAAATCTCCAACATATGTTATTGTATTTCCAGAGTGCAAATAATAAGCATCCACGTTTCAACAGCATTGTACATTTTCATTTTTTTATCAAAAACAGATGCACATGTATTTTGGGATAATCAGAGAAGGATATTTCAAAGTTCTATTTCATGAGCTTCACACACCAACATATTTTACTGGGAAAGTGAGCGTAAGAGTTAGTGTAAAGACTGTGCGATTAGGCAATGAATGCACACGTGATTATCATTCAGTAGATTTGCTCCATAGTATTTGTACTATTTATGTATGTATTTTTGTATTATTTCGTGTCAGTACAACATTTACTTTAAACAGATATGAGTGGAAGCGCTAAGCCATTTTAAAAACGTCCCCAGCGTACAGATTGCTGGCTACTGTTTATCTGTCAGCTAAATAATCAAAATCCAAAATACTTTAAATAATGCAATTTATTTTTTTTCTCAAATATTTAAGGAACCAGTATATTATAGAGCTACTTCAACAATGTGACTCTAAAATGGAGATTTCCTAGCACAAAATGGAATTACAGGAGTACAATATGACATCACAAGCCTCAACGTGCACGTTCACACTTTAATGAATAAGTGCAGGAGGTGAACAGACCTGATACCTGTAGTGCATTATTACCTATAATCTTATGGAAAAACAGGTGCTGCCAGTTTTTTAAAGTTAAGCCCATTTTAAATAACATGTCATATTTGCTTGTTAAAAGAAACACACTGTCTTACTCAAACTGCACAAAAACCATACTGACTGCAGAGATTTATTTGCCAGGTTTGTATTATTTGCTGCAGCGGTTTGCATTAGTTGTGGGTCGAAAGGGCAGTGGGTGACAGAGGCTGAGGTGGCGGGAGCTGAACCGCCCCGCTAGTCCACCGGCTTCACCTGCTTGGCGCCCTCTAGCTGCCGCAACGACTCGTCCCACTGGGTGAACTGCTTGGAGAGCAGGAACATCTGCACTGGGTTAAGGAAGAACAGTGCTAAAATCAGCCCATTAACAATGTTAGGCAGTGTTTCCCAATCCGGTCCTCTGGGACCCACACACAGTCCAGGTTTTTGCTCCCTCCCAGTTCCCCCGAGCAAAAAATGTGGACTGTGTGGCAGGGAGCTCGGAGGGAGCAAAAATGTGGACTGTGTGGCAGGGAGCTCGGAGGGAGCAAAAATGTGGACTGTGTGGCAGGGAGCTTGGAGGGAGCAAAAATGTGGACTGTGTGGCAGGGAGCAAAAATGTGGACTGTCTGGCAGGGAGCTCGGAGGGAGCAAAAATGTGGACCGACTCAGGGTCCCTGAGGACCGGATTAGGAAACACTTCTGTTGCTGGGAAACCTTGATATGTCCAGCGGCATAAATCCAGTGTTACATTTCTATCCCCACTATAAAGTTTCTTTCAGGTTTTGAAAAATGATATAGTTTGAGCCATCGTCGATATGCATTTTCATGATATTCAGGCCTTGTCCATACATACATGAGTATTTAAAAAATGGTGTTTTTTGTCCTCCGTAATGAAAAAAAATCTCCGTCCACATGAAAACGCTAAAACGCCCTGTCAAGAGCATGCCAAACAAACAGGGGGCGATATAACTGTAACCGTAAAGCCATGTTGACCTATCAGAAGCCTCATTACCAGGTCTGCTAGGCTAACAACAGCTGACGTAAACAGCGAACGGCAAAAACCCTGATGTAAAAGTGGACAACGGTGCACAATCGGACGTTACAAACCATAAACGCCGCTTTCCCTGTCTACACGACCACACTGAAAATGGAGCTTCTGAAAATCTTTACCCCGAGGAAGGAATTTTACAAACACTACATTTTTAGTGACCTAAAATGCATAGAAAAAGAGACATTTTTTAACACTCAGGTGTGCGTGGACGAGGCCTCAGTAATCTGTTTTATCCCTTAGGTGAACTTGAAGGTGGTACACTGGACTGCGAAATTCATTACTGCAGTCTGCTGAGATTGAGAAAGGATACCGTCTTGTTGTAATCTTCAAATTGCTTCTTCACCTCCTCAGAAAGCGCCTCACTCTGGTCCTGTCAAGCACACACGGGCACACAGACACAGTACTGTCTTGGGGTCCTAGTAACACGACTATGCCATGGAGGAATTCCCCTGCAACCAAAAACTACACACTCAAGCGGGCAGGTGAGCCTACCTGCTGCCTGATGTGGATCTGGGAGAGCCGCTGCAGTCTAGTGGCGTGCTCCGGCACAGCTGTGGAGCGGTAAGTGAATCGGACAGTCAGCCAAACGGCACTGACCGACACACATAGATACACAGGGTCTGCCCTGAACTCGGAGCTCACCTTTAATGTGGCTGCTGTCCAGGAGGGGCTGGAGATTGCTGACCTGCTCCAGGAGTGCAGCCTGTGACAGCAGGAACTGTTCCTCTGGGTGAGCAGGAGTATTAAAAAAAATGATAAACAATGACTTTGTCCCAATTGGCACGCTTAAGGACAAGTGTAATGAGATACTACACACTGTGGTGACACATATTGATGTAAGATGCAAAGTGCAGAAGAGTATGTAAGAAGCTTAAGTGTGCAGGGATTTCTGGAAACCAATGGGACACACTTGATATCTGAAGCGGTAAACAAGAGACACACTATAGTTATGCTTTCATTTGTGTTGGTTGTTTTTGGGGTTGTCTTTCACTGTAGCCTAGGCTATGTAAAAAGTCATTATACAACTTTGTGCACTTACACTGAAACTTATCTGGAGGAATGCTGGACTACACACTTAGCCAACAGACTACTTTGTGTTTGATGTCAACATTAGTTTTCGATGAAGCAGTGCATTATGGTCTATATACTCAGCCAAAGATCACTGCCATGTGGTATTTGCCAGTGTGGATAAAGGGGCACCTCAAGTGCAGGGCACTTGGCTTATCTGAGGAACTGGACACCATTGAATACTTGCGCTAAGTGCATGAACGTGCACATCAAGTGTGGTAGTGTGTAAGTGTGGACTAAGTGGGGGAAATGGGACAAAGTCAGCTGCTCTTATTCCAGGCAATCTAGCTCCCATTCAAGATGGTTTCTGTGGCTACTTCCATATAGTACCTAATGTCAAAATGAGAGTTTCATAGTTTTTTTTTTTTTTTAACTGGAATAGATTTTAAAGTTCTCCACTGGCACCATATGGCCCTCTTAGTTGCAGCAGGTGGCATGACGGTTAAAAACACTGACTAGTTACCGGAAGTAGAAATCAGTGACATACTCATCTAGTAAATTAAATATAACTATGCATTACAGCAGCATTACTCACCAGCTAAGATGAATTCTAGCTTCACTGAGTCAGGGACTGCAATGCTGTCAGTGAATTGTGGGTCCAAATACCTCATGAGGTCTTCAACTGGAATAAGAGATGAATGGAAACTTATTTGACATGTTATGGATTTTTTCTTGCTAGAGCATATCTGCAGCAAAGATGCAAATTAAAAAAGTACTTTGGATGCCACTTAACTCTTTTTGTGCAAAATTTTCACTCGCTCCCTCTTGTTGGCTGTGTTCGCAAGCCCTGTCTGGATCTTTGTAACTGAATCAGCAAGCTAATGGATAAGAAAAATTAAAATATTAATTAATTAACATTTCCTTCGATTACATAATAGATGACGACACCGGACGCCCTGTGTTTCCCTGTATCGGACATGCTGTAGAGGACCAGTCAGCAGGGAAAAGGCTAAAATATGTAACGCTAAAGTCTAATAATTTATACTATTCATCTGGATGATAAAATGTTCCCAAATGTGCTGTTTTACGTTTCCCCGCTGCTGGAGCTGGGATTCACATCCACGAAAAGTGGAAACATTATTTTTTGTGACTCAGTCTGACACAGATGTGGGCCATCTGAAATACCGTAAAAACATCCAATCATTTCATGATTCAGGCGTATAAAGCAACACATTTTCATTAATATATTGGATGACTGATGTGGCCACACCCGTCACCCACTTAATCCTAAAACGTGATCGAAAAATAAATAACCCCCGATAAACAGACGAGCATAGCAACTAACGCACAGTAACATGACAGACAAACTGCATAGGACAAGCGGGTAAAGAATATAAATGGATGGATGGATGGATGGATGGGTGGAAATAACTGATCACAAAACACACTCGCTTGCAAATCTGAACTTTGGGAATAATTATTTATGCCAATAAGAAACATAAAATACGTCAGCGTGACATGGAAAACCGTAGTCGAAGTCTTTTCTTTTAAAGAACAGGATGAGATCTCAAATAAGTGAGCGATGTCCAGATGCCGAAGGGATCAGCGGATGCTACTGTCCAGCTCTCGGCTCACCTTCAACGTCTTATTTCTTCCTCCCCGTTCCCCGTACACGCGTTTTTCCAGCTCCTGGACGCGCGTTTCTAAGTCCTGAAACTTGTCACACCCTTCCATCATCCCAGCCATGACAGGTAAAGGAAGCTGCAGCAAGGCGCAGTGAAAAGAAAACAGATGAATAGAATCGCATAAAAGATGGTGGACTGATAAACAATCCCGACGGCCTACTTCCGGGTTCTCCAGCTTGATTCTTACTCGGATATTTTCCCGCCTCATGCCTGCGTTTAATGCGTACCGCCGCCTACTGGCCAGAGGTATCGGGTGCAACTGGAACTGTAATAAAACAGTAGGTGCTTATTAATCCTGACGGAACATTAGGAGGTCACTTCTGCAAAAGAAATCTGAATGCGGGGGATTGTAGTTATTTAGATTAACCTGGGCAGCGCAGTGTAATTTTGCGCTTAATGCATCGTACAAAACGTTGATTTACGAACGCAGTTTGTGAGGGGAGCGACCTTTAGTGTAGTGGGAAATTACGTTTTTCCATAAAACAAAGCAATCACCGTGCTTGACGTCTCCCTCCCAGATACGGTGATGAATAGCAAGAACGATAACAAAAGACTAAGCGTCCTCGGAAACACAACACATACACACAGACTTCGTTAATTCGCTGCTTGAAGTCTAATACATCAAAGAAACAAAAGAACCATTACTTCTCAGAGCAATGCTGCTCATGTGAGATAGCCGCCACGGTGTCTTTACAACTTTTCACCATCGGGTGGCGATAGAGATCCAAGTAATCGTTATTACTTTGGAAGTAGGGTGGTGATTGTGGGTCTTATGTACGAAGGGGGATCAGGTGAGTGCACAGGGCAGGGGCAGCAAATAAGGAACATGCAAGGCTCCTGATTGTCACCTTTTTTCTGGTGGTACTGCATCCATGTATTGGGGGTACGACCGGAAAATAGTATGACTTACACATTACATTAAGTGAGATTAGCTAGCTGAAAGAAACCACTCTTAGTAATGATCAGAATCAGTCACTAATGTGTCATTTGCAGGTCACACGCTTCTCCCCGCACAATGCGTTTCCAAGGCGATGTATGTCAACCTTCACACTGGCCCATGCACTGGGAGCTCGCATTAGTAGCTCAGTAATGGCTAATTCAGTTCATTTCATTTTCCTCTCTGAAAGGCACCTATTCCATTCTGCACACATACGCCTATTTTTGTGCTTCAATAAAAGCCTGTCAAGGGTGTCTGCTGAAGAGAGACTTCCTGTTTGCGAGAGTTGGGGTGTCGGGTTAGGTGCGGGGGGTATAAACAGGAGTAATCCAGGGCGAAAATAACTCTAGTTGGTGCTCTAATGATCTTTCTTGGTCTAACCTGATGATCTAATGTGATTTTCCTGATATATCCTGGAGTAAGGATGTACTCTGTTATTGACATCAGACATCCGTCCAACTGGAGGTAGGAGACACAACAGGGACAGAAAGGAGAGTCCTTTGATGACTATTCTTGATTCCTCCATGATGTACATGCTTCCCAGCATGCCCTTGGCGTCCCCGCTACCTCCCACTCTGGCCCAAGCACATGAGTTTGACCTTTGACCTTTGTTACCTCTGTTCCTCAGATCCTGCTGCACATGTGCGAGGGTGTAAAAGACAGAACTCTCTCTTCCCACCTTACGTGTGAGAGATGGCGACATCCTTTGATAGATTATGCATCTTAGAAACCGTCCAGCATTGAGTCTGTTCACCCAGACTGACGTCTCTTATGTTTCAATCACGTTTTGTCTCCAGAACAGCAGCCTCCAGTGCTAAAACACCGTAAAAGCATAGTCGCAGAATCTACATCAGGCAGATCTGATTGTTCATCTCTGTTTTGCCAGATTTACTCAGTGTGACTTAGAGTACTCAGTTATAATATATATGTTTTCAACCTATAGCTCATCATATCCCGCGACTTTTGTTAAGCGTGCTGCATATATTACTGTATATTAAATACATAGTATTTTTCAACTAGATCAGGGAATGGACTTTTTAAGCTATTAATTAATACTAAACCTACCTATGTGCCCGTAGCTTGTGGGATAGGCATCGGACACCCAAAATCCCGCATAGGATATGTGGGTATAGAAAATGGATGGATGGATAAATCTACAGGTTAATGAATGTTTCTACCCTCACCAATGGTCATGACCTCTGGGTACTGAACAAAATGATGAGATCACAGATACAGGAAGCGGGAATGCAGGGTGTCTGGGCTCTTGAGATACGGTGGAGAGTTTGAATCTCTGGGAGGGGCTCAAAGTAGAGTCACTGCTCATCAAAATAGAAAGGAACCAGCTGAGGAGGTCTGAGCATCAGGATGCCTCCTGGATGGAGGTGGGGGGAGGTGTTTCGGGCATGTCCAACCAGGAGGAGACCCCAGGGCAGACCCAGGACACGCTGGACAGATTATATCTCTCGGCTGACTTTGGAACGCCTTGGGGTCCCCCCAAAGGAACTGGAGGAAGAGGATGGGGAGAGGAAGGTCTGGGCATCCCTGCAGATCCCTGGACAAGTGGCAGCTGATGGATAAATCTCCCTGCTATTAAGGATGTTTGCTGTTGTTTGTACCTAAGAATACTTGGATACCACAACTTGATATTAGTGCAACAGCAATCAGTTATTTTATCCAGGGTAATTCTGGTGACTGATGTTGTTGTTTTTGTTTTTTTTTAAAATATTAATGTTGCGTTGAATTCAAAATTCTGGTCTGGATCACTGATTGTACCCGGACAATCAGTGCAGCCTGGTTGGGCCCTCTGTCCAGATCATAGTCGTGACAAAGCATGCAGTGACTCACCAAGCTTCCTGTGGACCGAGACTTTCCAGGGGAGTCGTCTTGGTGTTTTTGGGAGTTCAGCTTGGTCCTCAATGTCCCAGAACCATGCTGAGTCTCCAAAACACATGTGACATGTCCCCCCTTGTCTGACACAGATTAATAAAAGATCCAAGGCTCATTCATATTCACACTGCCGTCCACTGTAGTCTTTGCAAATGAGGTATCACTGCCCAGTCTCGCTCGTCATCCGACGGTGTCAGACGCTCAGAATAGCTCGCTGCAGCTTAACCTTTACCTCTAATTGATGATTAGCTCATTTGCGACTTCCGATTTTTGTACCCCCCCCCCGGCCCCGTTCCCCGTTCCCCGGCTCTCCTCTGGTTGTCACATTAAATGCAGGGATACCGTTCTTGTCCCCCGAAGTGCCGATCAGAAGCTGACAATAAACACCTGGTAACCCCACCCCCCCCCAGGGGGAAACATTAAAAGATGCTTTGCAGAAATATCGTCGTTTTTTAGAGGCTTCACCAGGTTTGACTGAAACCCAGTGGTAAGTCCGAAAGAAAACCTTTAAGTACAAGAAAATGTTCTACTGTTGTGACAGGAATCAATCAGTCAGTCAATCAACCAGTCAATCAGTCAGGAAGTCAATCAACCAGTCAATCAAATCAATCAAACATCCATCCATCCATTTTCAAAATCATAAAGAAATATACTTCAAAAGGTTTTACAAGGGGAAAAACACAAACTATCTAACATGGAACAAACAAAAATCCAGGCAGTAAACCTGGAAGGGTCTGTAGTATATACACACAACAGCAAGAAATTAAAGATAAATACAGGAGAGAAAAAATGAGGGCACAAAAAATTAAGAAACAGTTTCCGTTTAACCGAGCTGTGAGGCGGCAGTAACAGGGATCCATTATGGGGCGATGTGTGAGGAAATTCAAAGCCTGTAGCCGCGTGAGCGCATGCTTACGTTAAAAAGGACATCGCTCTCATTGCCCTCTGACAGTGAGATATGTTAATCAGCTTGTCGCGCTCATGTGGAATGTGTCGACGCCGTCTTCTTAAAATAACACTATTAAATAATAGGGGCGGGAATGATGGTTTCAGAGGTGTATGCGCTTGCAGACATGCTAATTAGACGCCTGTTATAACATTACTTAAGAAAGGAGGTAAAGTTTTTCAGCCGTGTAACTGCACTTGAGCTGGTACCCTGTAGCTCAGGGGTCACCAACTCCGGTCCTGGAGAGCTACTATCCAGTAGGTTTTCTATCCTACCTGCCTTCTGACGAGCCACACCTGTTCTCAGGTAAACACCAGGAGCAGGTGTGGCTCATCAGATGCCAGGTAGGATAGAAAACTTACTGGATAGTAGCTCTCCAGGACTGGAGTTGGAGACCCCTGCTGTAGCTGGTGCTGGGTGATACTGTCGCCCTATTGGCTGTGGCCTGTATTGGCTGCTTTGTATTATGTTTGGTGTGTGTGTTGTTACAGACCCAGAATTATTAGATAATTAAATTTGGGGGGGATGGGGGGTGCTCCTCTTCTTTTATGACTTTTTTTATTTATTTGTCGCTCTTTTTTTTTCACCCGTCTTGTCAATGTGTCTGAGTGTCTGTGTGAACCCATTTTTTTGTATCGCTTTTGTCATAAAGCCTGGTGTTGGAGACACGTTCGCTCTCCATGCCACTCGGACATTTGCCCCCCCAGGCAAAATAAAAGTCTTGTGTCTCCTGCAAGGACACCTTCCACGTACACAGATGAAATGACTCAAGTTCAGTCTTGTTATTCACTGCGGCAGTCTTCCTCACGAGAACAGAATTAGAACACATCACCATCTGGACACAAGCTCTGCTTTTTAACCACCATCCCACATCATCCCACGTCGCCGCCCCCCCCCCCCCGTGCTGAGTTCGCTTTGCCCGTGATCACATGACCTAGCTACCGGCCTGCATGCGTGAGTACAGGAACGGACGGCCCCGTTCATATGTGAGAGGTCTGTTTGTGCACACGGACATGTTTGCACCAGTGTTTCTTGTGTAGGAGTCCTTACTCACCGTCACGATGACTCACGGGGCCCACAACAAAGAGGCATGTTGAAAAGTCATCGACTGGGAATTCAGTTTCATTTGGACACGCTGACCGGGGCACCGGAGACGCCGATCCTCACGTCGAGGGAAACGGATGAGCAGAAAGAAACACCCCCGTTTCACACAACAGGCCTCGCTTCAGCCTCATCCCACCGTCCTCGTTATGACGTCATCGCTGACGGTCTTCAGCTTCTGTTTTTTTTTAAATTATAAATCATCTTTCTGAATGCAGTGACTGTGGGGGGGGGAAATAAACCTCTGGGGTCAAAGTTTAACGGACTGCCCACCCTTCCAGAACATACTGACCATATAAGTTGGTATAAAGGTATATATAAGGTATTATAAAGGTCCAAATATTAGCGTGTTCGCAGGCGATGTCCGGCTGGTCTGCTGCGATCTTCTGCAGCTGTCTGTTGGCCTCCCAGACTGAGACTTATCATCCAGATATAGTTGGGAACCGCTGTCACGGAAACGGAAGCTTTATTTAAGGTCTTGCGGGTTCGGTGTCATTGACTGGTCAGGATGCACATAGGATAGCGAGGGATAGTAGGCTGACACCAGGAGAACGAATATGGTAATAAAGAAGGACAGGATGTAGCAATCACAGCGCTACCAACGGCATGATCTCAGAGGTCCCTGGGTCCAGCTGCTGCCTTGTGGAGCAAACCTTACCCACCTGCTGCGTCCTTCAGCCATATCCTGTGCAGGAACAAGCAGGAATCGCTTTTTAAAAACACAGTGGATTGTTACAGTGCAGCACCAGAGCAGTAGTTTAAGTGATAATGCATCAAGGACGGCAGCGTATACAGAGCATGAAGCCAGCAGAGTCTATCGCCGGTACATTCGGCTCAGGCGGGTTTATCCCTTCACGGTTATTCGTATCCGATGGGGAGGATGAACCCCCCCCATCCTAAACCTGCATTTGGGCATCGCTCAGGTACAACCTCATATCCTGAGTCCTCAGGCTGCAGTTTGTCAAACCGCACACCGTTACCAGGTCGATGCACGGCTTGCCCTTATATGTACTCCTTTATAAAGTTATGCTATTTTTTTAATGTTATTTTAATATTAAAAACTGCTGAAATGTTTACACTTAAGCATTCCTTGAACATTTATTTGTATGACACCGGTGGCTTTCTGCAATCTTCTAGGCCTAAATATATGACTTAAACTTTCCCCTGTCGCAGAAACTTCATAAGTTGACACTTAGTAATATAACTTGAAGCAGAAGTGCGACATCCTCCGATGACTCCTGAGACTCCGCGGCTCCTTCCTGTCACCCAGCCATCACCACCTGCCAAACCCGCACCCAGAAGCCCTAAGACTTCCGAGCCTTTTACACGTTCCAGTCCGAGTGTTATTCGCTGCATACAAGGCCTTTCGAGCTGCATGTGCAAATAGCTGAAAATGTCTATGCTGATTGTATAATGGATCTTTTCACTTACAATAAAGTTTTAGTCACTAAAAGTATTGTATCTATCTAAAACTACACCACCAGCTGCACCATTTGTGAGCTCTTCGCAGCAAGTACCTTAAACTCTACCCAGAATGCACTGCAGTGGCAGAATCCTCCCAGCAGGCACCACAATGGTGGACTCTTCCCAGCCTTCTCAACTTCCCACAAAATGCATGTTAACTAGAACCCCACTCCCAGAAGGCATGCAGCCTTCCCAGCATGCACCTGAAAGCCAGCATCCTTCAAAACAGTCATCTATAGGTCAGGGGGTGTATTGGGAAAATTTCTGCCAGACTCCGGTTGGGGTGGGGGTGGGGGTGGGGATGGGGGGGATTTGGGGGGTGCCCACTCGTGGGACTCAGACTGTTGCTATTCATTTCTCATCTCATTAAATGCTGTTATCCTGAGTGAATTACTCTTAGCACAAAGGTGCCCATATCCGTTTTCTGAAACGCAAAGTGTCGGCGGCAAGCAGGCAGGCATCGATCACGACAGAATGTAAGAAATGGGGCAAATGTTCAGATGTTCCTACGAGAGAAATCTACGCAGAACTATGCACGTGTACATTTTAGTCCAATACATTGTCACCATCAGTTTAGAATTTTACTATAATCCCTCCATAAGCAGTAACTCTACATAGTACACTCCTGACATTTAACTTGCACAACCATGCCCCCCCCCCCATCGCCCAAGAATGACATAGTATGTTAGAGTGTTAGAGGCAGAGGTGGAGATTTCAGGTCCAGAAAGTAAAAATCCAAACCAGGATTTTGTTTCAACCTACCAACTGAGTACCT
>JAODJU010000046.1:3902017-3915568 GCA_026776725.1 Gnathonemus echidnorhynchus
GTGGTCATCAATTTTACCCTGCTTTGCCAATGGTAATGGTTGACCAGCAGAGTTGGGTAATTCAGGTTCAGAGAGTAAAAGTCCAGACCAAGATTTTGTTCCAACCAACAAGTTGAGCATAAAGAGTCACAGTCACAGAGTACTCAGCTGGTTGGTTGAAACAAAATCCTGGTCTGGAATTTTACTCTCTGGACCTGAACTACTCAGCTCTGTTGACCAGCTCCAGCTGTCCTAATAAGGACACATTCCTACGCTGAACGCTCTCCTTAACCCGAGCTGCCCGTCTGCTTCGCCGTGCGTCAGAGAGGGGAGTTTCTAATTCAATTTATATAAACGTTCCTCGCTGATTTCTTACGCACAAGCAGATCTGCCCAGTCACAGTAAGACACAGGCACTCGCCACTGTCCCCATGGCAACAAACCTCGCCGAGAAAAGGGAAGTTCACTTTTTTAGAGTTTCTTGATTAAAAAAAAATGCACTAATTTGTTATTTAGCTGCGAGACGAGTTCTGGTGGTGTGATGGAGAAACAAATCACCTGAGAAATGGTACCTTGGGATGCCACTGAGCTGCAGACGGAAAGCTCCGGAAGGAACACGCCAGCCAAGTCTATTAAATCTGATGCTTTAAATCTTTAATTGCTGTACAAAAATCACTGCATGCATTGCATGCTAAAATGCACTATCCATCCATCCATCTATCTTCTATCTGCATGTCCTGGTCAGGGCTGGGGGGGGGTGTCTCAGCACCAGGATGGGGATATACCCTGGGTGGTATGATAGTGGATAAACTCATCAAAAGCATTAATTAATGAGTCATTATTTAAACCATCAAAATAGGTCACATGTTTCCAGAATCTGATTCCTGCAGTTTGCCCTTCAGTATGAAGCAATTTATGTTTGACAAAAACAGCAGGTGCAGGAAGTCTGACTTGCAGAAGGTGCACGTGTTGCGGGGTGCATTCTGCCATAGCGAAGCCGGAATGAACAAAAACAGGTCAGATCTATGTGTCTGTGATCAGTGTTTGGTTCACTCAGCTGTTTGGAACCTGCGTTACTTATACAGTTAATTCTGCACGTTAATAATCATTATGTTTGAGATCGAGAACAGCATGACCCCATATTTGGTAAAAATATGTGCTGACATCATGGAAACACAGGATCGGTGGCTCTCATTGGCTGCAGAGGATGACACACCGGGTTTAGGGTAAAAGGAGAGGAGATAAATAGGGGTTTGAGGTCACTGCCCTCTTCCCGCCCACCGACACCAACAACAGCCAAAAACTCTCCAGTAATTGTGGTGGTATTTCATAAAGTGTCATTAAATCCACACTACTCTAAGTCTTTTGTTATATTAGGAGGTCAGGAAAGTGGGGAAGAAGCGCTTCTTCAGCGGACTTAATTACTCCGCCACCGGGGGGCAGCGTGACGTCCCTTCTGAGGCTATCTTTAGTGGCTCTGGCGCCTCCGTCCTGCTGGGCGGCAGCGTGGCAGCTTTGGTGGGCTAAAATAACACCAAGCGTGGTTTGGATGGAGCCCCTGTCAGGGGCACAGTGGTGGCGATTGTGTGTTTTTGGCGTGGGCGTCTGCAAAGCAGACCTGCTCAGGCTCGCAGACAGACCAACTTAAACCATTGGAAGCAAGTCAGCGCGCTCATGCCCAGCACACGTCTGTTTGTGCGCAATTACATTCTGTAGGGAATGAGCTAAGAAAATAAATCTATAAATGTAAAATTCTTTATAGCCATTGTTTTCTTTAAAACACCCAATTTCACTTTACTTTTTAAATTGAGACTGAAACAGAATGAAGATCTCAACTTCTCAGAGTGTAAGAGTCACTGTCTCTTCCCAAGACCTGAACAATGACTGAAATACAATTGCACACGTTACATTTATTGAGAGCAAAATGGCAACTGGACCAAGATCTGCAGAGTGACAGCTCATATTCAGAGGTTGGCCCCTTTCCTGGTGAAAAGAGTCACGCCCAGGAGTGGATGTAGGGGCCGAGTGACACAGAAGTTTGACATATTACACGCAACCTGTCACACGGTGACCTTCTATTCACGGAATGCCGTCAACCAGAGAGAAACACTGCGACATTCCGAATTGTCCCGATCTCCCGATTATTCACACATCAGAGATGCGCAGCCTACATGAAAGAAAGAAAACGCTTTAAGGAATATGACACAAATCAAAAGCAGCATGACGACGTCTGAGAACAGAAAGTGGGCAGAGATAATTACCGGCTCCGAAATGCCCTCTTCTTAGTCACCGTTTCTATGATAAGAATCTAAGCAACTGTTGTAACGCAGAAGTAGACAAATATGGGGGAGGAAGGGTTAAAGATGGACAAATTGTGAAAAAGGTTTTATTCAGAAAAGGTGACAGTTCTCCAAGAATTAATCGACGCTCTATTGATAAAATAGATTCTAAATGGCTTTACATCATCAGCCTTCTCTTGGGTGCTTTAACCATTTATTCAAATGTTTCTGCAGCTTTTCAGAAGGAGAAACATATGTTTGAAGGAGAGATTTTCAGCAGCATTAGAGATTTTGACAGATTTTTGGTGAAATAAATAAGGTCTGGTCTGCTGCCCCTGGGTTCCCTGTTACCTTAGCAACCTGGAAAATCTGGCCTTTGTTCAGGATGCAATAAAGACATTTCTGATGGACCGTGAGACCTTGCAGGAGGAGAGAAGGGGGAGTCGCATTTGACACTCAAACTTCCAGAAACTTGGGGCTGAACTATACTATTATGGTGCATAAATATACCAAACGGTGACTAGATGTGGGCGGAGTTTACCCAAAAGTAGGCGGAGTTAGCTGGTCTTCATTTACCTACTCTATCACTCAACAACAAGCTCTCTGCAGTTTGATTAGCCAGAACTAGCAAATCACCATTGTCCTTTATGTAATACAGTGCATAAACAGTAATTAATCTAACTGTTAAGGTCTGGACCTTTGGTTAGGTCCCAATATAATATTCAGAGGAAGGTGTTAGGAAATGTGCCTTTGATAAGATAGACATAGAAAGTGATTCCAATTAAGCACAAAGCTACCCACCTGATCACATATACAGGATTAGCTATGGGATTGGTTGCTCTGCAAGGCAGAGCAAATTATAACTTAGCCAATCAAGCCTAAGCTGTTAGGTCACATGTCAGGTGGGGCAATCTTGATTGGCCAGAGCTTGCAGTTCAAGCTTGGTTCTAACAACCTTTAACAATTAGTAACTGGGGCATCATTTTCCACAGGTGAGCAGGTGGAAAAGGCCCCAGCCATCGAAATTTTGTGCTGAGTCGTCCATCCGTTACGGCGGGAGAGAGGTTTGATCGGCCCATTCAGCTTCTGCCAGGGAATGCTTAGTCATTCTTTACCTGAGCATTTGTTGTGCTTTGTGCAACACTGCAGGCAAATTCATGTGTATTTGCAATTTGTGGATTATGATTCTCAGTGCAGCATAAACCACTGCAGGTCCATTTCCACTAAGTGCACTCTGGCCCTACTCTCTCGAACTCGACTGTACCTTTTCTAGCCGCTTAAACAGTAAAAAACTTTGCTTTTATTCTTAAACCAAGGCTGCTGTCATAGAAAGGAAAAAGAACCTCTCTTAAAATTATGGTTCATCCTTTTCATCCATTTCAAACGTTTCTCCAGAAGCTGCGACAGAGTAGGTTGTCAGCCTCAAAAGGTTTTCTTTGCGGAGTAAAGCAACCGGATTCTGCATGAATCAAAAGTGTCCTATTGTGTTTGGAGTAGTACGGCTCTGCGTGGATGAAGACGCTGCAAACATCATTAAGGAGGCGAAATTACGCCAGACTCTGGGAATTATAACATTTTGCCTGTACAGATTTCCTCTTTTTTTGAGTGAGGTGCTACTCTTCCCTTTACTGGAAAAAAAAACTTTCTGAAGAATATGAGATATTATAAGCATTCTTATATATATTCTCCCCCCAATAGCAAAACATCATAATCTACTTTCCCTAAACTTTCTATTTGCATCTATCCCTGCAATGTGTGGCTCCCCATCCTGGGTTGCTTCTGGTACAGGTGTCAGAACCCCGCAACCCTACATAGGGCAAGTGGGTATATAAAATGGATGGATGGATGGATGGAGGTGGGCAGTGTCATTAAAAACTCATTCATTTGTTGCTTAAGATCAAAGTGCTATTTGCGGAAGATAACTGTGATTAAGAGCAGCAGATGTCGTTTAAAAATAAAGATGCAGTGAGCATGTGAGAGTGTTCAGCCACTCAGGGTGAGCGAACTTTTACCAATTATCGTCTTTACGTTTTGCATGGCGGCGTTTACGGTTAATGAGCAGTCGCCATGCATCCTCTCGATGCTGCCGTTTCACGCAATCAGGAGAGATTCAGCAGACGGATAAGATTCCTGCTCCCTGGGTTCTGCGATCTCTCTAAGATATCACTTGGCCGCGCCGCACAAATCCGAGAATCGATATCCTTCTGGGGAATATGTGCGAACGGAACGAGCGTTCATCTAATTGCAAATCTGCCTGAGCTTACGTCACATGGTGTGGATTGCCATCAATGGGATAAACGTGGTTATTGTTATTCATTACAGCCAGCAGATGTCCAAGGATGTATCGGCTATGAGGCACGAACACGTTAGACAAGAGAACAGTCCAGCATCGGACACACGCGCGCGCACGCACGCACACGCACCCACAAACACGTACCCACATACTGCCCAAAATGAGGCGAAACACAGTTACTACGCTGACACTGAAACTGAGAAAAAGAGCACTCCATCTTGGTTTTAGTGTGGCTTGTGTAGTTACTGTGATTTTCAACATAGTTGACCTGAGATATTTTGTTACAATAAATAAAATTGGTCCGAAGAGACGTGATTCATAACTTAGTCACAAGTTACTGTTTTGCTTATGTGTGGCAGCTCACTCATGCTAAAACTACACTTATACAAAACAGAAGTCCTGCCCCCTAAGTGCCTTCAGAGCAAGTCAGCTGTGTCTCTAATCCACCCATAGTGTGTGATTGTGTGATGGATTTGCACCTTGGTCTGTACTACATGGGATCAGTTTTAGGGACTCTGCATTGCATAAGTGGTTGCATGATGGATGGATGGATCATTACTGCACAGCTACGTTAGAGGTCTCTTATGCTTTCTACTAATGCTGTGCTCAGCTGTTCACTTACATGACATCCAGCAAAGGTGAGGCTCTTGTATAATGTAATACTCCTTACATTTGTGACTAAGTTTTGTTGTCTGGTTACAAAACAACCAAGAACAAAGAACATCTGAAGGAGCACTTGTGCTCTCAGTAGATAAAACCCACTGGGAGCTTCTTTAAATTGCTGTCTATTATGGCATTTTTTTCCAGACAGAAACAATTTGTTTAGGAATCTCAATGGCATGCTGCATCACTCAAAGCACAGGCATGCTTGGTATAGAAAGCGTTTTAAAAAGCATGGCAGAAAAGCTTCTTGGTAAGTCAAAGAAAGGAGGTGAGGTAGAGTGACCGGATAATCCATGTGGGTTAGGGTTAGGGTTTTACAAACTACGGGCTAATTAGTTCAGTTTTTCTTGTACTTTGACTGGTTTGTTTCCATGATAGACTCATCTAGCTGTTTCACATTAACATTACTGACACATGCATGATTATAGGAGACTGACCAATCAGCACACAAAGGGTCACTTACAAACCCTGTCCTAGGTCATAGTGTTCCCCCTGACAGGGAATAGACGTCACCCTGAGGTGGGGTCTTTAGTGTGCTTCTGACACTTGGTTTGGTAGTAATATAAAGATCCCTGGTGTGTGGAATACTTGAGCGTTACTTGATATCCACAGACACCCTAGAATGTGAATATATTCATGTCAGGGTAGCAGTGGAGCCTTACTTTGACGCGCTAGGTTGGAGAGAACCTAAAGCATGATTGGCCGGAATTAGCAATACATGTGTGGTTGGCCTCATAAGCTGATTGGCCTAGAGAAACAAAGCAGTACATGACTAATAATCGAGGTATACTCTGTTCAGAGGATTTACCTACAAGCTGCTTAACCCACTCCGTGAGGCATCCATAGTGCTGTGCTATCTTCAGATTCTCTTGTTGCCCTTCCCCAAGGTAGGGATGGCGCGGTCTCAAGCAGGACGTGTTTAGCTATTTACTCATCATCAGTTCCGCCTTCAAGCCTAATTGCAATTATGTGGCTCAATGGGTAGCGCGGTTGCTTCCGGGGTGGGGATTCGAGCCCCACCTCTGCAGTGTGCAAGTGAAGTTTTCCTTCTTTCCGGATGTTTCTTTGTCCAGCGGAACGGTAGTCATAACGCTTTTTAGCTGTAGCTTTGACAGACAGACATTTTCTAGCCTCAGCGTTCACACCGTTCCTAATCATTTGACCTGACCATTGTCGAGGTCCTTGAGGATTCTGGGAAATGGGATGGCGGTTTGCGCACGTCCGAGACTCCAAAGAGGATCGCGCCCTGAGCAGGTGCCTCTCGCTTGCGCACGACCGCAACCAGCACAATGAATTCGGGTTCATGCGCCATTGCTGGCTTCCTGTTGCCACGGGAAACTAATGGCAGGATTGGCATTCCATGGAGTGCCGTCGGAACCAGGGCGATGGGGGCCAGGCTAAGCTGTCATTACCGCCGTGAATGATTGTAATTAGAGCGCGGCGGAAAGCCTGCCGCCTTTTATTTAGCGTTTCCAGTGCTTCCGATCGTGGGAGTTGGGCTACGGGTTTGGAGATGAGGGGTGCCGGGTGACCCCTGGACGAAAGGGCGCTCGTAAACGGTGGATTTCCGGAATCCGGTGAAGTTCTTGTAGTGTGGAGGTGCTCAGGCAGAAACAGGGTTTCAATCCAGGGTATTGATGTCAAACTCAAAGGTGGATTGGTTCCGTCTTTGTTTTGAACACCAGATGAAGGGAGGGATTATGACACCATGACCGGGCTATGCGACGCTGCCACCCTCACCATGCTGCTGGGCTCCTTCGAGGGAAACACGACGTTATATAGTACCTGGGGCCAGGAAGTGGGCTGATTTGGCACCAGCAAGCTGGAGACAGACCAGGAAAAACAAGAGATATTAGGGAGGTCTTGGGAAGAGTGACCGCGGGGTATGAGATCAGGGGATGGGGTATGCACCAAAGAGCATGAGCTCTGAGTGTGTTATCTGGGACCAAGAAAAAAAAAAAAACAAAGGCAATGTGTCAGAAGGTTGTTGGCTCAAATCCCAGTGTCAGCAGAATGATGTAATTATTGGGCCTTTTAGCAGGATCCCCTAATTGTTCCAAGAACCATCTGACCCTGCTTTCTCAAATAAACTATGTCACTTTGGATAAAAGAATCTGGCAAATAAAATGCAGTCTTACACGATAAGCTAAAGGCACAGGTGATGTGAATGAGTGGGATCTGATCTTATACTGGGACTGAACGTTCTTATACCATTACTTTCTATCCATAGGTTTTACATTTGTATGTTCATATATCTGGATACAGAGACTGCAGCAGCTCAGCCCGCTGATGACGGACATGTTTACTCCTCCTCTGACGTCCATTATTGGGGTCTCATCCCACATCCCAAAGTCCAGGCTCTTCCCTTAACCAATAACCCATTTACAGGTCTGACTCGTTCTTCTCAAGAAGACAGAGGAGCACTTGAACGAGGTGCTTAACCTGAATCGCCCCAGCACAATGTGCCTCCACTGGGTTGAGAAGGCAGCCTCTCTTTGTACCGAGTTAAAAGGTAATTATTTGTGATAATTGCAGTCTGATCTCAGAGCTGCAGGCTCAGAGCATTAGTGGGGCTTCACGTACACCCCCAGCCATTAGGGAGCCTTTCCCTGTGTTTCCTGCGCCTTGTGTCCCCGTATTTCATCTGATCCACATAGAATTTGAGGTCTTGCTTGTTGAATGTTTTACCACTGGTATTATAAATAAGGGCTGAAGACTAATAAATGGCTAAAACAAAAAAGACCTCTTCCTATCCCTTCCTTTCCGTTCCCTTCCATTTCCGTCCCTTCCATTCCCGTCCGTTCCGTTCCCGTCTGTTCCGTTCCCTTCCGTTCCCTTCCCTTCCGATCCCTTCCCTTCCGTTCCCGTCCGTTCCGTTCCCTTCCCTTCCGTTCCCGTCCATTCCGTTCCCTTCCCTTCCCTCCCATTCCCTTCCCTTCCCTTCTGATCCCTTCCGTTCCCGTCCGTTCCGTTCCCTTCTGTTCCCTTTCCTTCCCTTCCCTTCCCTCCCATTCCCTTCCGTTCCCTTCCCTTCTATTCCCTTCCCTTCCGATCCCTTCCGTTCCGTTCCCTTCCGTTCCCTTCCCTTCCGATCCCTTCCCTTCCCTCCCGTTCCCTTCCCTTCCCAGAGGGCTAGGCCTCTGTATCTGTCATTAGAAGGTTGTTGGTTCAAATGTTCCATTCAGGTCCTTAAACCTCCAAAATCAAATCCAGCTCTAACTTTTCAGGGGCCCTATGCAAAGCTTTGCCTGGGAGACTCTCCCACCAAGAAAACTGATGATCATTTTGCTTCAGGTATTTTGAGGTCCTGAGCACCTCCCTGTTTTGCCTGTCACTGCATCCGGCCCCGTCCTACCCTAGACTTTATGCTCTACTGTATATGTGTGTATATGTGTCAAAGGAGAACTGGATAGGATGAGAAAACTATACCATTAAGTTGTATCTGTACTTGTTGTGCAAAGGACAAATAGAGTATCATTTTATGAAGGACAGGACAAGGGCAGCCATCGTGAAGTGACTCACATCGTGGTCCTGGGTTGTTACTGTTGGGATGAAGGTATCGAGTCACACTTGACTGATGTCAGTCTCTCTGCCGTTTACCTGCAGCGATGGTGGCTTGACGTACCTGAGCCCTCTGAACAGGAGCTGTTCTCTGACGCCAAACACGTCCGTGCCAAGCAAGCGCAGCCAAAGTCTGCATGCTGATCCAGAGCTGTGCAACTGAGCAACCTTTAAACAAAACGCGTCCTTTACAGTTTGAAAGCTCCCTGCTTTAGCTTAAGGCTAAAACCGTGTGCATTTGTGAATTAATACAGTCGATAGCTCAAATTTATACAAAACAAATACAGTTATTGTATCAAAATATATCCCTCTTTCATAACTGCTTAGGGACATGGGGTCACAAACAGCCAATCCATCAGAAATGAGCTCACAGTTACATGCTAAGTTATATGCACAGTTACATGCTAAGGGCAACATGCAAATTCACATAACAAAGTTTTTTGGGCCGTGGGAGGAAACCTTCAGACACACAGAGAGATGAAGCCCAGAGAGATGAATCCCCAGAGGCGTGGGCTAAGCTACATAGAACATATGTTTACATAAAACTGCTTATTGTGTCAATGGGTCGATCATGGGTTTTCTTGCAGCTTTTACAAATTTTCTTTTGTGTACATTTATTCGAAAACACTGCAAAAAACTGGTTGATACCGTTCATTCACATATCGTTTTTATCTTGGGGGCATTTAATCCAGCACTGCATTATCTCCCAGAGAGGGAGCCACAGCCACTGTAGGCCAGGATTAATCGCTTCCTTTGTCGCGTAATAATTGGCGCGCTTTTGCTTCATGGTCAGAGCGGGAGGCTATGCTAACCTGAGAAGCCAGATCGCCATGGCGATTAATGTCAAAGCTGCCCCTCACTTAATGGAGGCCAGTTGGCTTTGATTAGACTGCTGCTCTCGTCATGGGTTAAACAGGGTCACCTGGGCAGCACTGGGAGGAGGGATACTGGGTCGTTCTCAGTTAAAGTTCCCTTTTTGCTTAAGTATATTTTGTCGGCTCGGCGGTGCTCCGTAAGCAAGTACGAACATATGGTTTTAAATGACAGCGTTTTCTGGTGAGCCGTGAAAAAGTGCCGGAGCGGACTGCAGCCAGAACTCCGCAGGAAACGCAACACGACGTCTCTGACCGCAGCTGATCAGGTGATCGATCGTCATGGAGACACGCCTGATCAGCTTCAGCTGCTGCTGTACCCGTTTGCTGCTGGAATTCACCTTTCTGCTCTGAATACCAAGCCATGAGGCCAAACCTCTGACTGAATTCACATTCATTTGTATTGTATTATTGCATACAGCTTGGACCATATGTTCATACAGACCCCGTATGACGTGTGTCTTAACATGTATGTGCCGTGTCATATGCATTGCAGAGGTACGTACAGAGCACACGTGTCAGGATATCGGCGTGCTCCAGACCCAATGCACCTCGAACCCGAGTCTGCGTAATTCGGCATCACTTTCGTAAGCGCTGGTGTATGGTGATGGCGAGCTGAGGTGCCCCCCGGTGTCAGGTGAGTGCGTCATTAGCACCCCCCCTCCTTGGCAGTCGCAAGTCTCATTTCCACTCCTGCGCTTTAGTCTCAGTTATGATCACTGGATCTCAGCTGCAATAGCAATAATGTCTCGGGCAATTCGATCATGTGGGGGGGGGTTATCCTGGGAGGCCTCTTTGGATTTATTTAATTTGCCTGCCCTGTCTGGCTGTTACCTGTGTGTGTGTGTGTGTCTGTCTGTCTGTGTGTGTGTCTGTATGTCTGTGTGTGTGTGTGTGTCTGTCTGTCTGTGTGTCACTTTCCTATTTGTCCTGGCCCCCGAGCTCATGTCTACTGCTCCCCCCCATCTATAAATCTGCACATTTCCCATCCCTGTGGTGATTTTATTTCTTCTCCATTTCTCACCTAAGACGTTTCTTCTTTCGCTTTCCTGTCCAAGCCTGCCCGCCCCCACGCTCGCCCCGAAAGCGGGACTGGCGCCTAGCGACGATGGCGTCATCGCGGGATTCCCCGTGTCGCGCGGCCCCCCCACCATCCGCGCCCGCATCCCTGACACCTTTCCGCGACGGACGTCATCTTTGACGTCTGTTATGGCCAATGAGATTGCTGTATTTATCGGCCAATGAGAAGTTCTCCTGGTCAGACGCATAGCAATGCTCCAGATGTTGTTTGAATTACAGATATTTAGTTTTGCATTTTCCCAGAAGTAATTTTTTACAGAATCAATGAAAGTTAATCAGCCTGTTCAAGGGTACAACAGCCACTCCCATACTGGCATTTTAAAGTGCAGTCAATGGGTTTTGGCATTAAATCTGACACCTGCTGCACCCCTGACTTCACTACGAGGTACGTTACCCTAAAAGTGGAATTAGGATCTTGAGGATGACGGCCTAGAAGTTTGCCTTGATTAACTTGCTCGTTGAGGCAGAAATCCCTGCATAATGAAGAGTGAGCCTGAGTTACCCAGGCAATCAGACGGGGGATGTGGAGGCACGTTTCACATTAAGACGGCTTAATGGGTCCAAGTTATTCACACGCTGAGATTCTGAGAGTTATCAAAGGACCACGGCTCATCTCCGGGGCCGCGGAGAGTGAGGGCAAAACCCTGAAACGGCAGCTAAATGCCCAAGAGAAAAGTGACTGATCTTTTTTATATGGCGGATGCTTTTATGTAAAGCCGCGCACACGAAAACAGGGGTCACATGGTCCCTCGCGCACACGAAAACAGGGGTCACATGGTCCCTCGCGTACACGAAAGCAGGGGTCACATGGTCCCTCGCGCACACGAAAGCAGTGGTCACATGGTCCCTGGAGCATGGGGGGTTAAGCGCCTTGCTCAGAGGCCCCGTAGCGAGAGCACTCTGCCAGCCCCGGGATTCAAACCAGTGACCTTCCGTCATCCAAAGCAGCTGAGTCACAGGCTGCCCCACATCTCTGACTTATTATGTCACTCAAGGCTCCTCCGGGGGCCACCCCTCTGGCCATTTCTTGTCCCCGAAGGGCCGATGATAGAATTGGGGTCCCCAGCTGAGAGGTGCGGTGGCTTTTGTGGCAGGTCACCATGGTAACAGAGTGCCCTTTCACTGCCTGAACAGGTGAAAAATAAAATCAAGCCCCATGACTGTGATTATGAAACTTTGTCCTAACCCTCCCCTGGGGGGTCTCTCCGCACTGTGTTTCCGGTCGTGCTGGAGCTTAGCGGATGGCAGTAATGAGCCAGGAGTGAACTGAGGCACCCCCCCCCCTGCCTGCTGCATCCCATCGACGGGGCGTTCCGCCTTCTTAACCTGGTCATTTAAACCACAGCCTTGAATGACATGAATAAAGATAAATAAGAAGGACCAGGCTGAAATGTATCAAGGGCGGGATTGTTTTTTGTGTGCCCCCCCCCCCCCCAAAAAAAAAAAATTCACTCTGCTCCCATAGATATTTCAGAAACTAAATAAACAAACAATATATCCAACTAGCTACCTGAAGGTTGCAGCTAGTTAGCTAGTTAGCGAAGCATCTCCTAAATAAGGATATTTAGTGTGGCGACTGACTCTGGGGCCGCAATCAAATGTATGGTTTGAATAATGGTGATCAGTCCTGTAGACGGCAGCCACACTCATTCTGTGAATGGCAGCATAATGACCCCTCCATCCATTGCCTATTAACGCCTTGCTAGTGCTGGGTTGTGGTGGGCTTGGACCCCATCCCAGAATGCACAGGGCCCAAGGCGTGGAATGTTCAGACGGGTTGTCAGACCGTCACAAGGCTCCAGTGTAATGATATTACTATAAAAACCTGCAGATTATATAGGAAAACACTCTTCGAATGGCACGATATGAGGTCATGCTGTGCCGGATTACGTAGTTTTTATGTTGAATTTATGTCAGAAGATGGTTTTTCTTGTTTGGAATAATATGTCATAAGAGACTGCAAAAAAAAATATTTTTTATTTCTGTCCATTGCATGTGCTGCTGTGGCAAGAAACCTTTCCGGGGACGAAGAACATGCTTTATTGTCCATGGAGGAACTTTTCGTTCAGTCGGTCAGGTGTTATGTTATATAGTGTCACTTACTGTATATTTGAGACCTACTGTTGATACCTGCACTACCTTATCCTTGGAGTGGGGGGGCGCTGTTTCATCAAATTGCTCCATAGCACTTGTACTTGAGCAGGAGATGACGCCCCCCCCATTCCCGGACACGGCGGCGCATCATCATCGATAACTGCACAGAAAAACAGCGATCGTCCCAGGTCACCTTGGCAACAGGGTCAGCGGCGGCTTGAAGGAAAAGCCCATCCTGCCATTTTAAGGGGGGGGGCACCGGCTGCTCCTGAGGGGAACGACACCCCCTTCCTTTGCCCCCAGTCCCCCACACGTGTCGCTGTCACGGAATGCCACACTGTTCCACCGTCACCATGGAGGGAAGCTAGCGTGGGTTGCCATGGCAGCCACATTAAAAGAGGAGGGGCTGGGTGGTGAGGGGGATGGGGAATGACGTCACTGTAACTGGACGGCACGCAGTGGAGGGCGCCGGCTGCAGGTCCCCCTTTGTTTCCGTGGTGACCCCACGCAGTGACCCCCCCCTGCTTTTCCCATTCATGCCTTCACAAACCCCAGGCATCTGTAATCTTCGTCACCCCCCCACCGAACGGCCGGAGCCCACCCCCACGGCGCTGACGTCCATGGCTGTACCGTGCTGTCACTCACACAGAAAGCACGGACCCGACAGCTGCAATCATCCCACTTTCCGACACGGGGGGTTGGGGCGGGGGGCAAAAAAGAGGGTTTTTCAC
>JAODJU010000046.1:3929072-3946476 GCA_026776725.1 Gnathonemus echidnorhynchus
CCACGAGCAAATCATCCCTCCTGAAGAAATAGAAATTCCATCATATCAGACAGCAGCATCTCCGGAATTAGATGCTTAATTAACCAGAACCTGCCAGCTGATTCGAAGAGGGTGAGAAATTCCCTCAGCCGGCTGACAGAGACTTCATTACTTCTAACACTGTATACTTCTCCTCGTCTCGCTCCTCAGCAGCCCAGCACAAGGGCGCGATAAAGCTCCTTAAAGGTGCAAAAGCTTCCTAAATGCCAATGACATCATTACACCGAATTAACATCCATCCATCCATCCATCCATCCTCTCCTCCAGTGCAGTGTCACGGTGACTATCCCAGAAGGCTGTGCACACTGTGTACAGGATGTTAGGCTGTCTCTCCATCGCTAAATAAATATACTGTAGACACTCCCTGGGTTACAATGGTCTGTATTACGATATTTTGACTTTTCATTAGGTATTCCAGTTCCATTTGTGTTGATGATTTTGCCCAATTGTAGTCTAACATGAGTCTTCTAAGCATGTTTAAGGTAGGCTAGGCTGAGCTATGATGTTTGTTATACGATAGGTGTGCTGTATTAAACAGCATTTTTGCCTTAAAATATTTTTTCGCCTTACGATAAGTTAATCAGAACGTAACCCCATCGTAACCTGGGGCACCTCTGAGAATGTTCCTAAGAAACTATACATGGAAGAAAGCCAGACATCAGTGTTTTGGTTTTCCTACTCAGTAGCTTTATGGGAGAATGTCATCTGTGCAGGGTTTTGGATGATGCAAAATGATTGCAATGTACTGTAGGTCATCTACCCCCCCCCTCCCAGATGCCCTTCTTGGTAGCACATGGTAGGAATAGGAGGAGCGGGTCTGCTTATTAAGTAACCAATGAGAAGTGGGTACAGCTGGTCACGTGACTGCCGGCTCACCCCGCCCCTTATGTGATTTTAGGCTGGTGACACATACTTATGTCATAGAATAAACACCTATCTGCCATTACTGCGATAAATACTGTACATCACTTATTCTGTACATCTCATTCTACCCCGAAGCTGTTAATAATCATTGACGGCCCTTGTTTAGTCTCCACCACGTTTATAAACTCCCGTCAGTTTCTGTGGTTCATAGAGGACTGAAACTGAATTTATTTGTAACAAACATTCGGATGTTTTTGGTCGGTGTAACATGGCATCACTGGCTGCCTTGTCGGGCCCCTAGAGACGAGGCCCCGGGGCCCATGGATGCCATGTTGTGTGTCATAATTAATTACATCCTTCCTTTATGTGCTTTAGCTTAATGAGAGGACGACACTGTTGTGAGCACTTGTGGGACCTGTTTCATTTTTGACGTAAAAGTCCTGAATCAGCGTCCAGGACCTCGACCCCCCCCCACCAGCACTACACTGGGCACGTCATGACAGAAGCACTTACTTTGAAGCACGCTGGTTTAACACATCCAAAAGGAGGGAGGGCTCTTCAGAATGCCCAGGGTCTCCACACTGACGCAAAATGGGTGGGGTGTGGGGGTGGGGGGTTGTCCTCTTGAGTCAGCCGTGTCAAATCCCTAGGTGATGGTGGGGAGTCATACGAGGCGTCTTTTGTGTGCCTGCCAGCGAGGCAGCCACAATTATGCATGTGCAGCGCTCTGTTTGCTCCCGGGGGACTTGTGGACGCCCACGCCTGACCTGTGCCTTACAGCCCCCCCCTCACCCAACCACAATAACAGCACCACTCCGACTTCCCTCCCGCCACTTTCCAGCACCATCGCTGGGCCAGGGGGCTGTTTCTGGGTTCTTGTTTGCATAAAAGAATACTCTGAGGGAAAAAAGAGTAAGGGAAAGATTACTGATAACATCATCCATGGATTAATTCATATTGCTGGCAGGTTTTATCAGTGCCAAAACAAACTAGATGGCCACCTAGTGCCTGGAGGGTGAACTGCAGGGGAATGTGGGTGAACTTTATAAGAAAAAAGATTTCAGCTCAAAAAATAAATGCACACTCACTCGCAGGGGTTCCTATGTGATTGTAGGTTCGAGAACCTGCTTGATGCACTCGACTCTCAGAGGGAATTCAAATTAGCACTTTTCCAAAGTACTGTGACAGCAAGGCTGAAAGTTGGGTCCTCACATGTGAAATAAAAAAGTGATCAATCCCCCAGTCATTTCACCTGAGACTCCATGAGTCGGAAATCATAACAGAAGAAAAATTAAAACTTAAATTTGTTCAGTCTATTGCCTTCGGAAAGTGGCTCACCGCATTTCCGCTAGTAATTAATATTTGTCACGAGGGCTGAAATCACACATCTCTCTTCAAACATAAAAGTGCAAGAACACATAACCAGGGCTTTACCTTGTAGCTTTTAAACTACAAAAGCATTTATTTGCTATTTGACTTGCCAGTAAAATGTTTTCTGATAGTCCATTAAGCTTAATGAGTTTTCTTGCTGTTTAATGATTCTGGAAGACTTTCTGCATGCTGCGGTATATACATGAAGCATTTGTACTATAAGAACATTCCAGCACAATTAGCTACGTGGCCCAGTTCCTTCAGAGCTTAATGGTTTCCTGCCATACTAATGTGCTATTCAGACCTCGTGTTATAAAACAGGCATAACCAGGGTATGATTAAGGAAGTCAGGATTCTGTGGATTACGCACCGAAAGAGCCGGTTTTACATATTAGATTGAGCAGTAAAATGTGCCTCAGTCAAGGTTTTAATGGCTGTGTTTTAAGGACTGTGAGGTTTTTACGAATTAGTGAAAAAAAACCATGACAAAGCAGTATGTTGATGGTGCCATGTTGGGGGGAATCACTTTTTATGTTCTTGAGTTACTGACCTCAAAACTTTGGGCTTACTGGAACCTTTGGGGCAAACATACAGACAGACACAGACAGACACATGCACACACAGAAAGACAGACACAGGCAGACACACAGACAGACAGACAGACAGACACAGATAGACAGACACACACACAGACAGACACAGACAGACAGACACACAGATAGACAGACAGACACACACACACAGACAGACAGACAGACACACACACACACAGACAGACACACACAGACACACACACACAGAGACACACACACAGATAGACACACACACAGATAGACAGACAGACACACACACACAAGAATCTGTTCCCACGTCACATGCAGCCAGCGCCCTTTGTGACAAACCCATGATGTCCACCTGACTCATGACGCCGCAGAGCCGCCCCTCACACGGGTGAGCGGGAGTCGGATCGGCGCCCCACCACAGGCAGAATCCAGGGCCATATGAGTAGAACAGAGCTGAAGGTCATGCATTTCAGGGCTTGGAAGCAGCAGATCCAGCAACATGGGCCAAACGTCCTGCCTTCTCGACTTATAAAGCCTCGCAGATCCCTGACATCAAGATGAGAGGCAGGATCAAGGACCCCCAAGAACCGGTGTCTCAGCCACAGCCGCCGCTGGAACGCCATGCACCTGCCATCAAGGCTGTGGAGACCGATGGCTCTGCTCTCAGACACTAGATGCAGGGTCACCTCGATGTCACCTGAAAGGACTCCCAGAACCAAACACAAAAGCAGCACAACCTCTCTCGAGACTGAAATCTAGCATCCTCTATAATTTAAGGACAGCAGAAGAGTCGTCATATTTCCAAGCTCCAGGGTAGCCCCCCCAGCCCCCACCCCCCAGCCCATCATTATGTAACCTTATGTAACCTTCGGCACGCTGTGACAAACAGCAAAAGGCGACCCCCCGCCTGTATGACTGGTACGTGTCACATGTGGCTGGGTCCGCTTCTCTGGCGCTGGAAATGTCAGCCGGAAAGGAGAGACCAGGTGTGGTGTAGGGGGGTGGGGGGTGCTGATGGAGACTCTGATGAGTAACAGCCCCCCAGGGAGCCTCTGAAACAAAAGCCCGTCATCAGCCACGCACGGGTCCGACCGGCCGTAATGCTGAAAACCACCTTACTTATGTAAAGCCGGCCTTCCGCTGTTTTTGAAAGTCATTCTCCTAATGCCTCTTCCATTCTGGTACACCATGGTCCCAAAGCACAAAGATGTGCACGTGTCCCCAACATCTTCTGTCCCCAGGTCTCTGCACTCATCAACTATCCTCCTGCTAGCACCGCCCCCCCCCCCCCACCCGGGCTGGATTTGTTGCTTTTGAAGCCTTACTCAAAAAGTCACTTCAGGGATGCTCACCCCCCAGTGTAGTAACTGTTTGTGGCCAACAGGGGGCCCGTGCAAATGCGTGGTTCGAGTGGTGACAAACAAGCTATGGTCCCCATAGGGGCTCCTAACCGTAATTAGGCTCCTCCCTCACAGTCACTGTAAGATGGACCAGCTTTTACTGAGCATAAATCTTCCAGCTTATCACGAAACTAACGTTCTCAGATTCTCTCACTTATTTATAAACACACATTCCATTGGTCAAATGCAAGGCTCTTCTTTCAAAGAGGCATTTTGATTGGCAGTGTGTGCTCCACCCCTGGCATTTAAACATATACTGTGCTTATCATAGTCCGGATAATCCTGCATTCACCTCTGCAGCCTAATGATAAACCCACACATTTAAAGTAGCAGAAAAAAAGTCTTTTTTACATGCCAGGATATGAAGTCACCCAGATAGACCCACCCAAAGAAAACAAACAGTGGAGCCTAATTTAGAATGCAGGATTTTGGATCTAAATTTATATTCTTAATATATTCCACTCCTCCATACTTTTTAAAAAAGTTTTGGCTAGCAATAATTCTTGTGGCTAATTTGGAAACATAAATAAACTAAAGAAACATTCTCAGAGACAGAGGGTGTAAAGTCAAACAATGTTTTCCTTTGGAATGTTGTACCAGAAACTAAAGATATATCATTATCACAACCTCGAGTGCGTCATTCAACAAACTATTGTTTAAGTAGGATATTATTAGCGCTTTAGAAAGGCCACTATACACCAACCATTCAGAAAAAAAGTCCAGCGATCACAATCTTGAAATAGGCTCTTTTGAGTCATTTGTCATTCAGTGAAAGTGTTATTAATCAATCAGAGTATTCTTGGAAGATAAACTGCAAACAATGGCGTGAATCATGACAATGTGGGCACCGCCAGCTCGGGTGAGAACTACAAACGGTCTTGGAAACATAAAAACATAAACACAGCTTTGTGGTTAAAGGGCTTCATTGGGAGTTTGTTGGAACTTCATATTTTTACATGTCATTATTCCATAATTGACGTCATATGGGTTCAGTGTCATCACTGCAACAACCCGTGGACACCTTGGGGGCATTGGATGGGCAGTGTGTAACTCAATGGGCTAAAACTGTGTCTCTGACTAGAATATTGTCCGTTCAAATCCTGGGGTGGGTAGAGTGACTGGGGCCTTTGACCGAGGCCCTTAATCCCCAGGTGCCTGTAATGTTAACACATGAAAACATCTGCTGAACTCAAGGAACGCAAGCAGTGTTAATGACTAACTCTGCATTCTCAAAGTTCTATGTCACTCTGGATATACAAAGCGAATGTATTTCCCTCTGCTAAAAAGTCTCAGGCTACTGAGTGGAAAAGTTCTGTAGCCACCTTGATGCCGGTTTAAGGCCAGAAAGAACATGGGCTCTGTGGTGAAAATGTTTACATACTGGGAGCAGCTGGACGGCAGAACCTCAGCAAGGGCTGTGCTTGCGGAATCTCCTGAGCCTCCAAATGACCACCATCCCCGTATCTACACATCTTGAGTAATCAAACCCAGGTGACCGAGATTGAAATGATTACCTTGTTAGGGTTTAAATTGGGTCAGCCAGGTAGCTCTTGGAGATCTGAGAGAGGTGGAGATGTGCTTTTGGTGTCTTTACGTGCAGGGTGGTCTGCTAGGCTGCTTACTTTACTGATTCTTTGGGGTTTTAGGTAGTTTGCACTATTCTGAATCTGACTTTCTTAAAGGGCCTTATCTCTGTTTGTGATATAACGTTTATATATTAGTCTTTTTGTTAGTATCTAATAGTTTCCACAATACATAGTGGTTACGTACCTTAACGATCTCCGCTTGCAAGCAAAAATCAGACTACTGAATCTGGTTATGGCTAATCAACTGTTAAAAGCCTGCTTTTATTTTGAAATGTTGCCAGGTGTGGATCTGTTTTAGGTCTTTCTGACCTCTGCTTAAGAGTGTAGTGTTGCCAATCAGCTGAACATATATTATGATATTGTCTTTTATTTTTAGAGGATTTAATGTATATGAAGGTGACCTTGACCTTGACAGGAAAAGTATCTGTTGGCTAAATAGAAGGATTACCCATAATATGCCAGAGATATGCTCTTTAAAAATCTCATTTGTATTCACATACTTGAAATTTAATTATATAGTGAAAACTTTTAATTAATCACACGACTGAGCATTTGTCAGCCATTGTATGCACACATAAATAAATATACATAAATTTGGCTGCTTGGCGTAAAAATGGTCGGATCTGCTGATTTAAAGCTCTCTCTCTCTGACTAATTGTATGTGTATGCAAAATATATCCATCAAAATTTCTTGTTCTATGTTAAATATACGCAACACTTTGCATAAAGCATCTGGTTGATGCAGAAAGGTCATTAAGTGAGTGCCTTCTCTCCGCAGGACGTACGGAGATGGCCGCAAATGCCAGTGGGGGGGGGGGGTCTCTCACCACCTTTCACTGCGCTTGACACTAATTTCCACACCCCTCTGGTCATGCAGCCATAAAGTTCATGGCCTGAGCTACCTGTATATTAATAACAATCAGGATGGTGTTCCACAAAGCAGTTCGTTTCAGTTAACTTAAGCTTGAAGTCACGGTTGTCCAATAGGAATGCTCCTTACCTAAACTCTTATTGGACAATCATGATGTCTAGCTTAAGTTAACCCAGCTAACAGAAAAATCCCTCTTTGTGGAACACCCCCCCCCCCCCATTTCAGAAACTCAGGTGGCTTACATTCTTTTTATTATAGAACCTTCGTGGCTGTTTCAGCACTACTTTGTGTTTTCAGTTGTGTAAACAGTTGTTTGTGTGGCCAATCAAATGGAGTTCATTTGTAGCCACGCCCCCACAGGTGCCCCCCATACGACAGCAATATCAGGCTGTTAGACCACACAGAACACAACACATAACACGGATCTGAAACAACAAAAAAAAAATCTTTATTTTTTTCAAAATCAAAATCTTTATTATTTCAGTTGTATTCCATTGTTGAAAAACCAATGGTATGAATTGCCTGAGTAGGTAGAGTGAGATGTTTTACGTTTTATTCTGAAGTCATCTGCTTGCAGGTAATGATGTAACACACACACTAGTAGGGTAATGGCTGGTTTGAATACAGATGAACACAAAGAAGATAACTAACTTCAGAACAAATCACATTTACCTAAATGAGAGAAAGATTCTAAGACACTACACTGGAATACCAACAAAGACATATCACATGAAGATTGAGCCAAACCAACAACGGCATGGTGGTCTCACATATCTGGGGCTGTTGGTTTGAATCCCACTCACTATGACCCTGCACTGGATTTGGTCAGATCAGGTTGGGGAGCATGCACCGGTACAGGCACTGAAACCGGCTGAGAGCCAATGGTGTGAGGCCTGTTAAGGATTGGATTGGTACTGGTGAGGTACCGAGGTGTCACCTGCACTGGGTTAGCAGCAGGAAAAAAAGAGCTGGATGGAAAAATGAAATACTTTACCCCTTAGCGTAACTCATGAGTGAATAAAATAAGTGAATATTGCATAGTGCTATTGAAGCACCAGAATAATAAGGCAGGATGTTGGACTCAAATTTAGCCGCTGGGCTATGAATCACAACTCCACTTTTACCACTTCGAGCCACACAAATCCCGTCTCTTCACTTTTCATGACACAACTGGTGCTTTTTTCTTCCCCTGAAAATGTCGCTGTCTTCAACGTGTCCCATCATGTTCTGTCACGCCGATTGTTTCCAGACTAGTGAATTTCGAAGCCTTCAATGAAAGCCTTCCTTCTGCTGTCATCTTGTTTGCGGACTCGGAGGCAAGGTAATGAAGACAATAACGCTCATTTATTTTTGAATGCCGTAATTCTGCAGCGCATCACTGAACTTATCGCTGTTATTAGGGAAAAACTGCAGCCCAGGCCTGCGGTCATATTCCTCAGTTTCCTGTGCGTCATTCTTTTATATATTTTTCTTTTTTTTGGAAGAACCATTTAAATCTAACCCTTTAATCTGCTGCCAACAGTATCAATTTAACAGTAGCTGCTAACTAAAATCTAATTTATGTATTACTATGAGGAGATTGAGACTGATTATCTCTCGCTCTATTTTTAGCTAAAAATCTCTGCGATACATATAATCTGTAAATTTTGTACTTACATGGTATAGTTCCCCTGATAGTAGGTTAAGCGCTTGATGGACATGAAACTATAAACACTAACCTTCCGGCACTGACATGTATGTGACATCACTGAAGGTCGTTAAAGTGATTCCAAGTCCAGTTGTGGGGTATAAAGTAACAGGAAGTGACCCTCATGACTTCCTGTTCACTCAACGGCTGCTTTGTTGTCAGACTTCTGGGGTCCTGAAAGTGGAGACAAAATGAAGCCCCGGTTCACACTGGAGGAGGGTCTCCGCTGTTCAGGAAAGGTGCCTGATTTGCTCAAAATAACATACAGGCGTGAGAATGGATAGATATGAAAGTGTGACTTTTCACTGCCTATCATCACTTGAGCATTACCTGGAGCTGTGGGCTGTTCCGAAGGGCCTTTTCCCATGATGACGTGTCACGCTTCACCGTTTTAGCTCTTCACAGTTGCTATTATGAAAATAACAGGGTGCCGTAGACAGCATCACCCTCCGCATCAGCTGAGTGCTGCTCTCCTGCTTCCTGCGGGTCTCCCTTTAGATTAAAAGGGTAGATTTACTAAAGGGTCTCACCGGAATGGGTGAGGAGATAAAATCATAGACACAGTCACCCCCGCTAGCATTGAATTGTGTTTTTTTAATGCCGCATTTGACTAAAAGGCATACGACTGTGAAATTATCTACCACTTTGCTCCGGAATCCAGCTCGGATTTCCTGAAACTCTTTTGGCACCAGAGAAGAGCACATGGTCATGTGGTCACTTTGACAAGTGATTTGACAAGTCACTTTGATTGCAAATAAAACATTCTCTCTCTGAGCGGAAGTTTAATCTGCGTCTGAGAAGCTGGCGGCTCTCTCTCCTTCTGTGTCACAGTGGTCAGAATCTTCTGGATTTGCGTTGTTCTAATAATTTGACACGCTTGATACTCAAACAAATGTCACTCGTGCTGATGGTGCACTGTTTAGCATCACTGATGGCCTCGGAAGTGTGGATTTCCTTCTCGGCTCTCCATAGGAGCTGCCTAGCTCTTTCCGAATCTGTTTGTACTTGTGCTAATCTGTCTCAACGAATTTCATCGTCTGTGAGCCAAAGCAAAGGCCGTTCATTTCCAACATTTCCAGAGCAATATAAATACAAATAAAGAATAAATAAAAATAAAAAATTAAGAGACCACGGCGAAATTTTCGGTTTCACTTATTTCACTTATGGGTTTACTGTGTAAAATGCACATTTTTTTTTTTTTTTGCAAACTCCAGCCTGGTTCTTCCCTGTTTCTCATTAATGAAGAGCTTCTTCCTCGCTTTATGAGTCTTCAGGAGTCTGATACAAAGCATGTCCTAGCAGAGCACTTCACACCTGCACTTAATGTTTCCCATTCCTTTTGAACGTCACTTGATGTCACCAAGTGATGTCAGGATTCATGAGAAACTGCCGGATAAGTTGGCAGTCGTCTCTGGCAGTGGACAGTTCCTTCTGCCCTCAACCTGGCTGCTTTTTGCTCATTTCCAGTCTCTTCTGCTTTTCCTTGTTCTTGTGTAAGCAGCCCTGCCTCGCAGTGTTGCCTTCTGCCAGCAGAATCAGGATTAAACCAGGATTTAAAAATGCTGATTTGTTTAAAAAGATAGAGTGGTCTCTTAATTTTTTTCCAGACCTGTATATTGACAACTATAAAATGTTATTGCTGGAAAAGTATTTACTGACTGTTTGCCCCACTAGTTTTCCAGAATGATCTTCTACCCAGGTCTAATGTCATGTGACTTAACAGTCAGAACCAAAAACTAAAGTTAGCATTTTCCCTGTAGCGTGACACCACAAATTATTTCCGCAAAAGCACAAGATACTTGTCCATCTCCTGTGAAGTTACCGCTAACGCTCTAGTACTTGGGGAAAATGGCGGAAGTTGTACGGCAGCGATTTCCAGGAGGCTGATTATCAGTCGTTTCTGGTTTGAAAATGCAAAAGGAAATGTGAAGCGTTGCAGCAGCTTTTGGGGAAATTAAGCTCATTTTCATCCCCCATCTGGGCATGGTGGCCGACGTAGCGGTTCGTACGATAACTTCACTCTCATCATCATTTAGCTGTAACTCAAGGGCTAATCAGTACCAAACAGGGTACATTTCAAGTACTTTATATTAAATATCCAGCATTACATTAAAAAAGCCCATGTAGACTCACATAACTTGTTAACCTGCGTTGTTTACAGCAAGTTTGTCTCTGAAGCCAAAGAGATTTCAAGTACCAGACAGTTGGTTGGCAATGTATTTGTGTGCGGCTTAACGTCTTGAGGATGTTCAGCGTGCAAGACAAAAACATTGGAACAGGCTGTGCCAGGGTTGCCGGCAGACAGGGCCAGCCGGCAAGTTTAGGTAAATACAGCTGGTGTCAGGCTCGGATGGGGAGGACACACCCCTCCCTCGATTATCCCCGTAGGCCTGGCCGACGGATACCGCTGCCTGCATGAAAACAGCACCTGACCCAAGGCATCCCAGTAAAACTGGAAGTCATGTCAACTGGGAAAATAAAATAATTTAAGCTTTCTCAGTGGGTAGCACTAGTGGGGGGGGAGGGGGTCTTTGCACTTCTGCCCTCCTTAGTGACATCACGCTTTCCCATAATTCCCACCCAGCTGGATGGCCCGGAGCATGGGCACTGGCACAGCTCATAGTGGTGACCATCTCATTAGGAGAGATGAGTAATTATCAATCGAGAAAAGCATCAAAGTGCGTCGCGGCGCTGTCCCCACAGCCGCTCTCAGCTGACAGGCTCGGCCCGGCTCTCCGTCAGATTACGCTCCCTGTCATTTCGGAAGTTTCCCGGCCCTCTGATGAGATGCAATGGAGCAGATATTATGCTCCTGACGGCGCGGTCGGTGGCCGGCTGCGGGGAGAGCGAGCGGCTGTAATGAGCTGGGCGTCTGGCGGCACACGAGTTCACACTTATCGCTTCCGGTGAGGCCTCTGCAGATAAGCCCCTTCTGCCTGGCGTCCAGGGATGGCACATGCAAGTGCGAGCGCCCATAAACCCTCCTGGGTCCACATCACGGCAGCGTGTTCCAGCACCGGGCCGTAATGCGGAACATTGAAAAATCGGCACACAAGACCAGCTGTCTGTTTCCCTGTTTCCGCTTGGGTCAGACACCACCCCCGACTGGACCAGCAGCTTGAAGACTTCCTGATGTCCTGCTAACGCCTTCCACCTTATTTGCCACTTACCTACCACACTCGGTGCATCCAGACGCTGCCTTGCAGCTTCTGGATTAGCCAATCAGGGTTGCAGCTGTCCCTCCCATCCACATTTACTGCTGGCAGGTAAAGTTTGACCACGACTAAAGCATGAGGATCAACTCTTATTTAAGTTTCTTTTAACTCAATGGTTTCTTCATGCCTTAATTAACCCTTCCATCCAAACGACTCTTCCCTTCAGCCCAGGAAGATGGGTTTTGAAGGTCAGGCATTCCAATGCCCCAGCGGGGGAGCTCAACTCAAACTTTCCCGCGTAAGACCCAGATATGCTTTTCCACTGCAGAATACAAGGCCCACTATTATGGATGCCCTGTATGCACCCTGTTCCTTCCCGCTGCCCCAGAAAAGGCAAATCGCTGTTTTTGGAAGGTTTATGTGCACCAGAAATTGACCAGTAACCCCCCCGCCCCCCTCGTCCGAGGAGGGCAGAGGGCAGCTTTTCATCCTGGCCACCTTCCGGCTTATTTAAGAAAAATCTTTTTCAAGACAGATTCTCTCAGTGCGCTTGCCCCGCGTGGCCTCAGAGAGGCGATGGCCCAGAATGTGATACAGGAGCACGGAAGGTGTCCCTGGTGACGGGGCCCCGTGATCTCGGGCTCGAGGCGGCGGTGGTGCCACCTGGCAGGCTTGAAGTGCCAGGAATACGTGACAGGCGAGGGCTCGTGGCTGAACGCTCACAGCTTACAGCCTGCAACCTTCTTCATCACCTGCGTTTCTAGGACAGTAGGAAGCCCAGCAGCTATGGCCTAAATCGCTAAACTCCTGCCAGCCTGAATGATGCCATGTTCCTGTCCTCCGTGACTCTAAACATCTATATCATAAACCCCTCTACAAATGCTTATTATTTTTATTGCTCTACCATTCATATATTTTTCATTTATATTAATGTTCTTTTTTAAGATGTTCTGTTCACGCGCTGCTTTCTTTTTCAGTTTGTTTTCAGTCTTTGCTCTCTGACATCACTGCAGCCTGCCTTGGTCATGGAATCTCCGCTGTTGCAGCTGCCACGGCAACCTGACATTCCCCAGAGAGCCTTATTGCTCGGCGACAGCGAAGGTGCACCTGGGGTAACGTTACATAACTGCATCATGCACTGAAGCTAACGATGTTACGCTCAAAGGGCAGTTTATGTCAGAAAATGCTTTATGCTAAACAGCATGTATCAGGCTCCTGAAGCATATATTAGAGCTCCAACGATGGATTTTTAAAACTTAAAGTAACAGCATCAGCAAAAAAGGTAAAATGCTGTTTCATAGACATGTTATCCTGACGCCGCAATGTAGCCGGTTGCTATGGCTGTTCGCCTCTTCATCAAACGTATTTCACCGTTCGTTGTTTTTGGCTGCAATCAAAACATCCAGGCTACTGAAAAATAAATAACTGCAGTGCGATCAGCATGTTTTAGCTAGAAAGCATTTTTCATTAATGGTGGAAAATTGAGCTGTTTTTAATTTAAATGCAGCATATTAACAGCAGCCAAGGTAACTGATCTGGCTGCTTAGTGCATAATGGGGATCGAGAATGAATGTTTCAGACCCAATCAATTAAACTAGGAAACGCGCTTCTCTGAAAGTGCTGGACACACTGTTCTTTGACTACTTCAATAACACGGTGTTTCCGGAAAAACACGCAGCTTATTGATTCTCAGATTGCACAGATTTCACAGCACGTGTGAGTTGGGGAATTCAGCACAGTGAGAACCTACCTGTGGGAAAGGCGGGGGGCTGAGGGTGTACCACATCAATATTGTTTTGTCTGGGGAAACCTGAAATTTTATCAACAGATTGGAAGGAAAGAGGACCAAATTGAATTTGCTAAACCCCAGTGAACCTTAACCATTACATCTTGGCGCCCAGTGAAATACTTGAATTGGAAGGAATGCATTGTGGGATATATCAACTGCGTAGAATGGTCAGGGGTGGGGGTCTTAGGAATGGTTTAAGAAGCTTTAATGTAATTGCGACACAGTGTCCACAAGGGACTAGTTGTGGGTCGGACTCTGGTTAGGTCATTCTTACCATGGTGGAATTCCCTGATTGCCCACGACCCGGATTGTGCAGGCTGAGGTTCTAAAGTCTGGGAGTATGCCCCATCCCCTCTGTCATCTCATCTGCTCCTCCTATCTCCAGACTTCCACCTTGGTGGAAGTGAGTGGGGGCAGTGAGGCCCAGATGGAGAGACTCCTCATCCCCTGGGGACAGTAGAGGCAGGGTGAGGTCCCACGCACAACATCTGCCTGTCCAAATCCAGCATTTTGTGCTTTAAAATGCCCCCCCCCCCCCCCAGCTCCAGTCTCTCTGCCCCTCTGTGGGAAGGTCATCAGTTTTGTACCTGCAGGGAAGGTATGGAGGCTCCAATAGCAGTTGACCCTTCGCTCAGACGGTTTCAAACCCCCCACCCCCCCTTCAAAGCCTATGACTCATCTCCCATTCAAATTCGAGACAAAAGCAAAATCTGCATAAAAAATAAAAGCAAAGATATGTGCGCTTTCCTTACTCCATTGAAAGCCCCCAGTGGGGTCTGCATCTCTCTTGTTTGTTCACATCTGAGCAGAGCTCCACAGCAGACTCACAGACCGACGTTTTGCTGCCTACCTTGCCAATAAGATGTAAGCGGCAGCTTTCTTCTTGCCCTGACCTCCCTCTGACCTGTCAGTAGACACAATTCTTACATTTTTACAACTACGTCTGAAGCCCAAGGCAAAGCCAAGATTGAATAATGGATTCTGACTCAGATCTATCATGTTCATCAGTCGAAAATCTTGCGACTGAAAATTTTCAACTCATTGTTATCTCAGTTTAAAACTCTTCTGGTGCCTTATGGTAGATATTTCTCTGGGGGGAATTAAAACAGCCCAGAAGATCCTTCATGCTGGACCCAGATCTCCATGCTCCAGGCCGCTAGCCATTGCAGTTTTTTATGTTTCCTACTTTCGTGCCAAAAATGATGTGCTCGTTTGTTCAGAAGGATTCTGCAGTCCAGTTTCTTCTCAGAGACAGAAAACAAGCATCACTCAGACAAATATTTATTCTACTCTTGAGAAATGATCTTTTACCTTAGGAATTCCCCAAAATCCCAAGCAGCTACCAAGCCAAAAGATTAGTGGTGACATAACAGCTTGCTGATGACTGAACAAGGAGTTCATAAGAATCCAGTTGATTTGAATGATTGTCTAACATACAAGGCGAAAAAATGGAGGTCAGTTGAAAATACTCAAGTGGGGTGGGGTGAAGTGGAGTACTTCAAGGAAGTTTTGGAGAAAAAAAAAAAAAAAAGGTTTTCCTTGTCAAAACAAAACAAATGAGCTCAGGGTCCCTAAAAATTTTGGAACATTATTAGATTGGTCTGTATGGGGGCCCAGTTTGAAATGATTCATGGGTTACAAGGTCTCTAGGGGCTCCCCTGGTTCACTGCCTGTACGCATGTCCTTTGACAGACTGGCAGCCCATCCAGGATGCTCCCACTATGCCCTGTGCTGTGTGGAATTGGCTTCAGGGTTGTAACCAGTTAAAATGAACATCATTTAGGATCAGCCTCGACCCCGTCACTTCAGGACACGCTCTGCTACCAGTCACATGGCGAGCCACGTGCCGATTGGTCAGCTAACTCCCTCCTGTCCATTTTAAACCACTGACCCAGAAGGGGGCAGGAGACGTTGGTCTTTCACGCTGGATTTGCGATGATTGCGCCTCAATAAACAAGAAACTCAAGGAATTGAAGCATTGAATTATGAGTCATAGTACCTTCATATTGACCCACTGAACCCTCATTAAATTATAGAATATTAAACTCAACACACAAGCACCTGAAGGCCAATAGATCATGTGATGATATTGCTGTTAAGCTAATATACTAGTGCCCTTTCCAATTACAAGGGTTTTCTAAAGTGTCGTAAGCCAAAGACTACATGAAAAAGTCAATAATGGAGCCATTGATCATGCCCAAGCAGCCACGAACAGCTGGAAACAGCTTCATACACATCTGGGAAGAAATCCAAATTGAAATCAACTGGGAATAAAGCATCAGATATGGATGGATGTTTGCATTATCTCTACAGGCAGAAGTGAATGCCATCATGTAGTCTTTCAGGTATAGGAAAGAGCATCCTGTTTTCATTTTGCTTTCTGTACGAGAAAAGTGATTGAGTCTGATCAGCCGGGGATCTGCAAGCCTGTGACCAAATAATTAAAGCACTCCGAGACACATGACTGGGAGAATAGCACCGAGTCCTAGCCACCTCTAGATTTTTTTTTTGGATGGATGAATCCCCTGAGGAAAAAGGATGGGTCTCTTTCAAGGTGGACAAAACCAGCGTTGTGTGATTCACCGAAATAGCTTTGCCCGTGCCAACGTCTCATAGTGACACAAGCGCATGGGGAAGGACAGAGAGGCTCTTCATCGTCGCCTTGAAGACTCCTGATCACGTGTACTCTTACCAAGGCAAAGGTATGACACCTACCATTCTTCTACATAACCCTCCAACCTATATAGATAAAAATAAATGTATAAATAAATATAATCCATGGCCTCTGATCAATTATAGATGTCCCAAACATCTTGACTGAAAAGAGTTCCTTCTGTTTTCTGTAAGAGTTTTACACAGAAAAGTATTTTTCGGAAAAAAAATCTTCTGCTCTTCTGCCCCGACATCTGCTTATTACCCAGTAATGAGGAAAAAGTAAGCAGACATTTTTCAGCATCGTGCCTTTTTTGTTCATTTATTCATAGTGTCTATGCAACGGAGCTTATTTGAGCTAGACATATTCAGACACTGTCATAAATAACTAGAAGAGTCAGCCTCTCGGAAGCCTAATAGGTGACAAATTCCGTTTCTGGTCACGTTCCTACATCACCTGAGCATGGATCGCGTATTAATCTGGCGCTAGAAACTCAGCAGAGATGATACTGATAGTGGAAATCTTAAAGGGCCCTTTTTTTTTTTAAAATAACCCAGCCACTGAATAGCAGTTGCGCGTCAGTATATCTATGATTCATGTATAAACTTGGTTTATTTGTTTTTTTAAGGCTGACAAATCAGTCATGGAAATGACAAAACACAGATCAAAGAACACCTTACCCTTTTCATGCCTGTAATCTCACAGGTACACAAGAGACTCCTGATAAAGGTGAACAATGATGTCTGGGAAGCTTGGACTGCCTTAGTGTACGTCATACGGCTTTTATTTATGGAAATGTGTTTTGTATGTTTTCCCTTTTCTGTCATACCTTGGCAGAAGAGTTGTTGAAATGGTGCCTCTATGTTGTCCAGAATGTGTGAGGCCACCGTCATTTCCTGTGCCCCTGGACGGGCGTCACAGAGACCCGGAATTGGGTATAAGTGCTATGGAAGAGGGGTGGACTGATCTGTTATTTATCTAATAACTATGTAAATTTTTATAAAATGAAAAAGCTATTTGATTTCAGCCCCCTATTGTTCTTTTACATATCAACTGTTGTGGTCACTTGTGACAAAGGTATTGTTTATGAACAATAACCTGGGGTGGAGGTCTATATTTTAAAGGGAGGTCATTCATTTTTAATTGTGCTTTATGGTCATTTTTGTCATGTACATTCTAATGACTGTCATTCTTGAGTGCTATTCATGGGTGAACTGGAATTGTATCCGATATGGGTTTATTAATCTGGACCAGAAGCCTCAAATCCCCCACCCCCCCTGGCACCCCATGCACTGCTTACTGGGGTATTGATACTATGTCATCCTTTATTATTTCTTGATTTAAAAATGTTCTCAAGCAGCCTGCTGGGGTGAAGACGTCCCAGCCAGTGCCTGCCCCCCCCCCCCCCCCCCCCCCCCCCCCCCCC
>JAODJU010000046.1:4024360-4034446 GCA_026776725.1 Gnathonemus echidnorhynchus
TGGCCACCCCCTCCTACTGTCTGCTGTAGGTAACTGATGTATTTGCTTTCTTTAGGCTCCAGCTCACATTCTCAGTGTTCCAAGCTGTTAGCAACCATGGTACCTGTAGTTTGGACTGGGTAGTCTTTGTGAAGCTAAACAGGTTTTAGTCTGGTCAGTGTTTGGATGGGAGCCTAGTTGGGTTGTTGGTTTGGGAAGATCCTGTTTCTTTACTGTTAGGCCTCATTAAGGGTTTTTTGGTATCTTTTGGAAAATGTAGGGGTGATGTCCTGACTAATATCTGGCCATCTGTTTTCTCAGGCTATGGGTGATGACACAACTTTGCCCTTATTGGCTGAAGAGTTTAGTTACAAACATGACGTTTGTATCCCAGGCGTAAAATGTAATGACTAACGGCATAAATTGTAGAAATGTAGTGGAGTAGAAAGTACAGATAATTGCCGTAAAATGTAATGGAGTAAAATAAAAAGTATGCATTATTATTTTTACTTAAGTAAAGTACAGATATGTAAAAATGTACTTAAGTACAGTAATGAAGTACAAATACTTTGTTACATTCCACTACTGCTTTTAATATCAGCTATTTTGCTTTAGAGGTTTTCACACATCTTCAGCATGAAAGTGAACATCTGGAAGAATATCCTAAAAACATTACATTTCATTTTCATCGATTTGTTTTTCATATTCAGGGAAGGGTTGAATATCACGTATTCTTTAAGATGATAGATGTATTGATGGATCGATTGATTGATCCCACTTATAAGAAACAATCCAGCTCATTTGTGTTGATGTCACTCACTGTTGAACCGGATTAGTAAGCTGAATAGCAATGGAAATGCTACTGAGGCCAATAACCTTAAAATGTTATTTGTAACAATAAAGGCCACTTTTCGTTCGGGAAGAATTTTCTGCTCTCTAAAGAAAGCCGACCATGATCTTTTGCAGAGTTGAGAATAACCTAATTTGCACGTATAAACAAGCATAATAAATATTTCAAACACGTTTTCGAATTTTGCGTAATATCTTTTATATATGGTTAGTATCAGCTGGAGTTGGGAATATTGAAAAGCCCGTCTTGCAGATTTTACGAGTGTACCGTGACCTTCAGAATACAACTCCGTGTAAGCATAATGTTGGCCATCGTTTCCTGTATTTCAAAACATTGGAGGACGCAGGAGTCTTCCGACAGAAAGTGATTTTTTGACTCTTGCGCGATGTCCAGACTGCTGAGGGTCAACTTTAGGGGATTCATAACTTCCCAGATAAGGATGTCATCGGACCAGGTATTGTCCGGTCACGATCGATTGCTCGGCCTGTTGACCGTATATTCGCCACTGGTGGTTTGACACACTACGGTCGTCGTGATAAAGTAGCTGAAGTGTCTATCCAGGCAGTATTGAGTCATTTCGTTTCAGGTGTCGCCCTGTTGCAATTTCTCTCTTTTCGTGTTGTGGGACAAAGGGACAGATCATCTGTATCTAGTTAATTAAGTGAATCTGCAATGAGAGTCAACACCAAAAGAAGACGTCCCATTTGTCCTGTCCATGACAGGCTTTGTTTTTTATGCTTTCAACCACTATCTAGTTTAAACCACTTTCCACTTTATTTTAATTCATTAGTTGACATTGTGAGCAAGCAGGTAGTGTTCGGTCCCACTCGCTCTGGGCTTCAGAAGCCGTAGGTTTCACTATGACTGGCTGAAGGTTGAAGGCAGCTGAACTTGGGGCGGTAGTTTCGTGTCCAGATGCGAGTTTCCTGGAGATTTGGATTCGGGTCCATCGTTTATTAAGATCCGACTCATGGGTCATGTACAACTGTCTGGACGATTCTCCGAGAACCAATTTCTTTAATAATACCAGTTAATTATAAACCATGTTGAAAAGCAGCGTGTTTATTTCTAGACATAATTTTGTGGAAGACCAAATCTGACATTTTAAAAAGTCTGCTTTCTCGTGACAATAAATTTTACATTATAGGGTTTTAGGTTTTAACATTAGATGTATCTAATTACAGATTTTAGGTTACCAAATGTATGTTCAAACAAAACAAGAAAACAAGCATCGAATATATAACCAAAAATACAGTTGATAATACAAGAGCTGCATAATAATTCATATACTCTCTGGTTTCAGGTGAAATAGAAGTCTATCCAAATGAAAATTAAAATATTTAAATTGTGTCCTTTGAAATTCAGAATGTTTTGAGAAACATATTCTGACACACATGTATGAATGAATTAGTTTCAAAAGGAAAACACCAAGAAATCTTGCCAATAGAAACATTTAATTCCAATTTCTTTTATTTTTGAGTATTTCTGTGTATCAAAGAGAACAATGAAAGCTGGCCAGATGAATCATTGTGTAAATGTTAATTATTTGTCATCACATAATTGGTTTGTTTACCACCATTTGTGTTTGTCAGGTGATTAGAAAGATTTGCTTGGGGGAGAAAGATTTTGGGTGAAAATGTCACTGTAATTTTCCTCCTTTTTAAGGATTTGACATCTGCAGGAATCCTGTCTCCTTTAATTGTTTTATTCGATTTTTCTGTTTGTTGGTGACTAGTCTTTGGTGCTCTTATCATTCCTATACTTCAGCTGGGCGAGCTGGGCAAAGGAGCAGGGAAAGGAGGTGGAGGAGGAGGTTCTGTGAGAGAAGCCGGAGGAGCCTTTGGCAAGAAGCAGGCAGCCGAGGAGGAGAGATACTTCAAGTTAGTGGATATTGACCTCTCTCCGAAAACAAATTTCTGTTACATTCTGCATCTTACACTAAGTGTGAAATGTGTCCTTTCGCAGTGTAAAATAATGGTGTAATATTAATTAGCAGTAAACGAATCTATCTTAAAATCTTTGATGAAACTTTATTTCCTATAACTTGAGAAGAAAATGGGTCCTGGCAATAAAATGCTTCTAGAAGCTTCCGGGTTGCCCCACAGTCCTGCTCTCTCCACTGTAACATGGATCCCTCACAGGCGAAAGGAGCAGGAGCAGCTGGCTGCGCTCAGGAAGCACCACGAGGACGAGATCGAGCACCACAAGAAAGAAATCGAGCGCCTGCAGCAGGAAATCGACCGTCACAAGGGCAAGATCAAGAAGCTGAAGCACGATGACTGAAGCCGAGGCTGAGGGGTGTGGCGCCCTTCCCCCCCCCCTCCATCCACAGTGCTACCAGGAGCTGCTTCATTCATGTGTGATTTGTATATACTTCAAATGTAATTTTTGTTTTAATGATAAGCCCATGAAAAGTTCTCAGGAAGGGAAAAACATGATTTTATAGGAAGGGTACACTGATAGTGAGCTCTTATTTCTGTCTAAAATTTTGCGCAGCTTGGACAGATTTGTATACGCCTAATTGGAAAACAAATTGCTTGCATTAGTTCGTATTCTAGCAGAAGTTGTCTGACAAATTGAATTACCCTGGAGTGGAATTGATTGAGAGTGAACAATAAATGTGTTGAATCGCCATTGTCTGACATCTGTTTATTCAGCAATTATGAAAATAAGTTACACTCAGCAGATAAGCCACCGCAATGGGCAGTACTGTGATACCATCAAAAGGGACGAACAGGGAGTCCAAAATAAAGTTTGCATTGTTATATTGGTTATGCTGGGTTACCTGAATCATTTTCTGGGATGTGCTTCAGAATCACTGGGACCCTGTACTGGTGAACTTGTATTAACTAGATATGCTATATATAGTTGCCATAATCTTGAACTTCGTTTAATGTGTTGTCTTAGTATTATCTGTTGCATTAACATTTTTCCAAAATGCTGCTTCTCCCAGTTCAGTATTTAAATCACACTTTAATTCTGTAATTACTTTCAGTTTGTGAATGCTTAATTTCAAACAAAACACATTTCGACATTCAAATGCGTTATTCAGTGAGTTATAATCTGTCCTGCTGCGCTATATATCTTGCAGTAAATTAAAACGGAATTACTCTGAAATAACAGCCTGCAGATCCAGGGGGTTATTCCACAAAGCACAATTTCCGGGTTAGCTGTATAATAACTTAAGGCAAACGTGGAAACTGTCCAATAGGAGGAGAGATAAGTGACATTCTTATTGGAGAATCCTTACATTATCTGGCTAATGATGAAATCTTGTTTGGCTTGCCCGCTTGTGAGCTGTTGTCCTGGTAACCGTTGGCCGGGAGCCCTTTGCTGTACGCGCTACGTGCACGTTCACGAGTGACGAGTCGAGTTGAGCGCGCTACGTGCTGCTTTCCCGTGGATATAACTTAACCAAATACGCCTTTCTCCGCATTAATATTACCTTCTAATAACACGGTGCTTTTAAAATTAAGCTCGGAAAAAGTAATCTGAAACAACGGATAATTTTCTGTGAAAGCGGGGGTAAGAACTTGTCTTTTATTTTTTCCCTTTTCTGCTAAGAAAAGAATTTATCCAGGCCCGGTACAGGCAGGTTAGTTAGCTAGCCAGCTAATGCTAACCAAAGAAAAGGCAATCGGCCGTTTAGGTCTTGACTTAACTAGCTGTTTAGTTTAATACTAACCGTGGGGTGGTTTTTGAAACCTGCCCATCGGCTGTATGAGCTTATTTTTAAAAAATCATTTTATAAGTTTGAAAAACAGGGGGCGGGACACCCTAACGTGGGTTTGGAGCCTTATAGTAGCCTGCAGTGTCTGTGGCGGTTACGGGGCGCTTTATGGTTTCGCTATTGTCGTGTGGCGCTTACTAGTAACCTCACGGCCAGTTTAAGCGATTTAACTTCGGGTGTGACAAACGTCCCGTCGCCCTGGCTGAGGTTTGTTTTCTTGTTTTGCCGCGCTGCTGCGTTTTCACAGTGAACCTCTTGGTGGCGCAGTTTGACCCGTAAGTTCCCCTTTATCCATCGTTTGTTTGTATGCCTTTGTGTAGTGTCCCCAGTTTGCCGTCAGCCAGATCATGCTGGGTTGAAGCTGGTATAACGTTTCCCGTTTATACATTGGATGAAGGGAGCGCTCACATTTATGACGCCTTTTGCATTATAACGCAGAGCGCCGATGTCGGGGTTAAATGGATTGACAGGCCCTCGGCTCCCCTATGCCGCAGCTCTACGGAAGGCGTTTCTGCAGGCTGTCTGTTGATTAGTATGTGAACTGTTCTCGATAATGGTTATATTTGGCTGATTGCAGAGCTGTTGTGGATAAAGCAGGTTAAGATTTAGCATAAGATAAGCTCCGCTTCAGGCCCGAAGCAGCAACGTGCAGCTGTTTCCCTGGAGACATCAGAAGTGGAAATCTAAAAATGGTGCACAGCATGCCAGTTATTCAGCTTCTGACAGCTGACAGCTTGCAGGCCTTTCCACTTGTTTTTGTTGCCGTAAAGACCAGGCGGGCTTCACCGCTTTTGTCATTCTTCTGGTTTCCCCACAGATGGCCGTGTTGGTGCACTGAACAGCCCGGTGTCTCTCTATCTCCCCTCCTCTTGACTGCACTGATGTGCATGTCTGCTAAACGAACCCAGACTGTCTTTTAAATAAGTACATTGTTTTGAACTGAAACGTGAGGTTATGTTGATGAGTCAATTAGGTGACGCAGAGTGAAATGAATGAACCCTGCAGCTCAGGGGAGCTGGGGGTCTTTGGGAGTTTTTTTTCTCGGAAAGATGACCCCCACTGAGCACTGAGACCTGGCGGCTGTAGTTGCAGAATGGCCGCCGAGGTGAACGGCAGCCCCATGACAGCCAAGGAGGAGGAGGAGCCTATGGACATCAGCGCGACACACGCAGACAACTGTCAGAAGCTCGTCGACGCTGGCCTTGCCCAGAAAGTGGCGGAGAAGCTGAATGACATCTTCCTGACGGGTAGGCGTGTGTCATACTGCTTTTAGCATGTGGTGTTGACATTTTCCCCGGTGGGAAAACTTGAAAATGGGGGCTTGGGTTGTTGTGGCTGGAGAGATTATAAGCCCACAAATCCAGGTGGGGAACGGATATCATTCTTGTAATGAAAAGTCGTAACGCTGACCCTCCCAGGGCTGGTGGCGTACGCAGACCTCGATGAGAGAGCCCTCGATGCCCTAAGGGAGTTCAACGAGGATGGAGCGCTCGCGGTTCTGCAGCAGTTCAAGGAAAGTGATTTATCCCATGTGCAGGTGAGAAATTTATGTTGAACACCTTTTTGCTTTATAAACACCCCAATGTTTTTAACAAAAAAATTGCATCACTATATTCGGAAATTTTCCAATATTGTGCTGTCCTACAAAATACTTTGTAAAATGCTTGTCATGCCATCCTGATTACAATTCCATCCAGATAACTAATTATTATTATTATTATTATTATTTTTAATTTATTGTTTTCCGAGTTCGTAATTTCTTTCAAGACAGTGGTTGTATTGTGTTTAGAGGCAGGTTATTTGCATAACCAATCAACAAAGAAAGTGTTTCAAGTTACACCGCAGAGTACCCAAATACCCCAGCTGGTTTGGCACTTTTATTACTATATCTTTTGGTACTGGTACTCAACCAGAAGTAAGTGGCAAAGGGAAAGTACTAAAAGTACTATACCAAAAGTATGGTACTTGTTGCAGTACAAAAGCGTCCTAACATGTCATATTTCATGTTTGCTAGTCATTTCAAAATTGCCTTAACAACAATTTTCCTTTCTTAGAACAAAAGTGCCTTTCTGTGTGGTGTCATGAAGACGTACAGGCAGAGAGAGAAGCAGGGGAGCAAGGTGCAGGAGTCCACGAAGGGGCCAGACGAGTCGAAGATAAAGGTGAGATTCAGGGGACCGTCTCTGCAACAAGAATAACCTGAGTGGTGACGACAAGCCTGCGCTGGGTATGGCATCTGCAGCTCCCACTGAGGTGTTCCTGCACGTTCCCTGGGGCTCAGCCTGTCTGCAGCTGTTCGCTCCTTTGCCACGCAGCTTCTAACAGTGTTGATGCTGCTGCATCATCCCGCAGGCCCTCTTGGAGAGGACGGGTTACACGCTGGATGTCACCACGGGACAGAGGAAGTACGGTGGACCCCCACCTGCTAAGGCGTTCCAAGGATCTCAGCCTGGAATCGGGACTGAGGCAAGAACCGGAGACAATTTTCACATTTGCTTTTTTTAGTATCTCTGTGGTGTTGAGGCTTTGTGGTGCTTTTAACAGCTTCCTGGATTATAAGTCTCAAATGATAAAATGTACATAGTATGACAAGTATGATTTATGATGGTTTCAACTTCATTTGTCCACCTAAAATAACAGTATGCCACAGTCATACTTCGGTTACGTTTTAAAAAAACAGTTAAAGTCTTAAGGCTCCAAAAGAAGTCCAACAAATGGATTTAGGTTCAGTCTTGGGGGGGGGGGGGGGGGGGGGGGAGGTCGGCAGCCCCCGGACAGAAAGGATCTTTTGGCTGACAGCTTGGAGAACAGTGGTAGCCTAGCTGCTGCTGCAGGGTGGGGGGGGATCAGTCATTCTCATTGGAGGAGTGTTGTTTCACTCAGCCTTCCAGGCTGACGAATAAGGAGGAACCAGGCTGTGGTGAAGATGTATAAGATGCTTGAATCCTCAGTTCTTCATGAGTGTAGGGAATGACATGCATTGCATATAACAGTCAAGTGTATGTCACAGGTTTTCGTGGGGAAGATTCCTCGGGACCTGTACGAAGACGAGCTGGTCCCCCTCTTCGAGAAAGCGGGTCCCATCTGGGACCTGCGTCTGATGATGGACCCGCTGACGGGCCAGAACCGCGGATACGCCTTCATCACGTTCTGCAGCAAGGACGACGCGCAAGAAGCTGTCAGACTGGTAAAGCCCCCCCCGCCCCCCCACGATGTTGCGCTTCAGTCAGAGCAGTGGGGCTGCGAGACGCGCCTTAGGAATAAGAATGTAAAGAAAACAATCAAAGAGAATCATCACCTGCTGTTTGATTTGTCTCTCTCCAGTGTGACAACTATGAAATCCGCCCTGGCAAGTACCTGGGCGTGTGCATCTCCGTAGCAAACAACCGCCTCTTTGTTGGATCTATTCCGAAAAACAAAACGAAAGAGAGCATTTTGGAGGACTTCAGCAAAGTGACAGGTTGGGGGAACTTTGGTGTTTTTGCCAGTCATGGCAACACAAAGCGCCAGGCGGCCGTCCAGTGATGCCGCTGGTTTCCTTAGGCTTGTGAATTGTCCTGTGGCACCTACCTGCCAGTGCGAACGTCTGCCTGCTGCCTTGCAGAGGGTCTGACGGAGGTGATCCTCTACCACCAGCCGGACGACAAGAAGAAAAACCGCGGCTTCTGCTTCCTGGAGTACGAGGACCACAAGGCGGCTGCACAGGCCCGCCGCCGGCTGATGAGCGGCAAAGTGAAGGTGTGGGGCAACCCAGTCACTGTGGAGTGGGCCGACCCAGTGGAGGAGCCCGACCCGGAGGTCATGGCCAAGGTGGGCTGTCGCTGCTTCGTTTTCAGCAGGGGAGGCAGTATGATCACGTGAATAGATGGGTGGTTGGATCAGAACCACATGCGGTATGGAGTTAAATTGGTATTATTATTGATTTGGGGTAGTTATGGTCCTCTGCTCTCTAAAGTAAACCTGATAGAGCAGCGTAAACTTTGTTAGGAGGTGGTGTTTAATGTGAGTACATTCAGAGTAGTTCTAGGTTTTCTTTTTATTTTATTGATTATTTGAAAGTTTCTGGGGAGTAGGATTGGGATCTGGGTGACGAGGCCTGTGCTCCACCAGGTGAAGGTGCTGTTCGTGAGGAAGCTGGCCACATCTGTCACGGAAGAGCTCCTGGAAAAGACCTTCTCAGAGTTCGGGAACGTGGAGCGGGTGAAGAAACTGAAGGACTACGCCTTCGTCCACTTTGAGGACCGTGAGGCGGCCATGAAGGTAAACCGGCCCCGTGTTTGAGCTGCCGGGTCTGTGTTCCGCCGCCCCGACAGAGCCTCACGCCAGGGGGTGTGCGCCGTGTTACAGGCGATGGCGGAAATGAACGGGAAGGCGCTGGAAGGAGAGGAGATTGAAATCGTCTTGGCGAAGCCCCCAGACAAGAAGCGGAAGGAACGGCAGGCAGTCCGACCACCTGGCAGAAACACGGGGTAAGGAGGTCGCCAAGTCCAAGTTCTTTGTTGAAACTGGTGGTCTGTTCATTCAGCACGCTGTACTTAGTCAGGCTCTCAGAAAAGCCCGATACAGATTAGGGCTGCAAAACAATATCACAATGTTTTATGTCACGCTCAATTCTTAGAAAAAATACAAATCGACTAAATATCCAAGTGCCTGAAATTTAAACAAATATTTAAAGTATTTAACAGATTGTTCAGTTAAATGCTTATTCAAAATAAGCATGTTTTGCACCTTTACTAAATATGATGTATATGAACCAAAGACTACTACTAGTATTACCAAATTCTAGTGCCTGGTATCTACATTTACAAATATCTACATTTACAATAAATAAATACAATCAATATTAAAAAAAAAATAAAAAAATCATCAAACCATTTTGTATGTAAAAATGTTCCGAATATAACATCAATATCACATAGCCCTAATACAGATGTGACCTCTAGTCTAAGTAGCTGATGCTAAGGCATAAGCTCAGATAATTTAAACACCTGAACTGAACAATTTTTGCCGCAGCAGTAAATGATCAAATTCAGGGATTCCCAGTGGGGAGACGCCTCTTTTTGAGGGGCTGTATATGGACAGTTAGATCTGCCATTTCTCTGGATGTGCACAAGCTGTCGTGTCGCCGAATAGCAGTCCTGCTTAAATTAGCTGTTTGCTGCCGACCTTTTACTGTGTGGTGAATAGCAGGTCCTAGCTGATTTGACCATTGTCAGGTCCTGGCAAGCTGAGCTGTGTTGTCGCTGCTGTCTTTTTCAGGTACGACGATTATTATTACTACCCACCCCCTCGCATGCCCCCCCCAATGAGAGGCAGGGGCCGCGGGGGCAGGGGTAGCTACCCGTACCCCCTAGACTACTTTACCAGTGAAGATTACTATGACGACTATCATGCTTATGACTATCATGATTACCGAGGCGGCTACGAAGACCCCTACTACACCTACGACGACGGCTACCCCTTGAGAGGGAGGGGCAGTCGGGGTGGGAGGGGCGGCCTTCTTCCTGCCAGGTCACGGGGGGCCCCG
>JAODJU010000046.1:4050206-4060349 GCA_026776725.1 Gnathonemus echidnorhynchus
AATAGCAGCTCACAAATTTCCCATCCACTTGTGGTTGAGCCCAGTTTGCTGCAAGTGGATGCCATGGACCGTTTATTATTTATCAACTTAATTTGTCCATCTTGATTTTAATCAGCATGTTTTGTCTACAGTATAACGCCAAATTGCATCATAACTCAAGAACATGCTAATTCCAAATGCTCACAGGACTAAAGGCTTCTGTTTGCTTTGCCAGTAATGTTCCGTTAAATATTTCAGGTGGTTTAACTGTCAGCCCCCTAGTTTAAATGAAGATGCATTTCAGTGATAATTCTTGTGGTTGTCAGACTCCTTCCTGTAGACCCCAGATCCTGACTGACTGATAAGGTGATGATGTTTATGTGCCAAGTCAGTTGATTTAGGAAAATGTAAACAAAACAGACCTTCAGCCATTTCTAATGAAAGGAAATTTGTGTGACGGTTTTAAATTTTCATTTTTTTAATGAGAATTGAATTTCAGTCAATAACGCATTTTTAAATCTGCTTGGCGTATGAGGAATTTTTAGAGCATCTGTAATGGTGCTTCTTGAGATTAAATAGCCTTGTAAAGTCTTCTGGTTTTACTGACATGAATGACACCCGTGTGAGAGCGGCACGTGTCTGGACCCAGTGGGGGGGCACGGTGTGGGCTATGTTCCCCAGGCCTCCCCAGGTGCAGCTTGGGCCACAGTTAGTGCTGCGGTAATTAAGGTAAATGTGGTAATGCCAGATACGCGGCCCTCGCTGTGAGTCAGGGCAGAAGGCCGGCTTCTCAAAAGGTTGTTTGGTGAGTCATGGAGAAGGCAGGCATGCAGGAAGTCAGAAAATGGATCCAGGAGGTGACAGGATTGTGTTCTGTGGTACTTTGGGTCCGATATTTTTGTATTTGACGTATTCTCATAGGTAGATCTTGGACAGGAACAGGCTGTAGACGTTCTGTATGAAACTTCAGTCACTAGCGCAATTAGCAGCACATCATCATGAAATGTTCTACAAAAAAACTGACTCACCAGAGGTGCTTGAGAACATGCGCTCATTATGTTGCGCATCGCGAGCGTTCGCTTTGAATGATATCGGCACAACCCGAGCGATTTGTTTTTTATGTTGTAGCGAGATTCGCAGGTAAAAGTGTGCAGGTGTTTGTAGATGCCCTGCAAACTTGTAGGGGTCCTCACACTAACACTGCCTGTTTAAACTGGAAATTCAGGCGAGCAGATTGCAACTGCGTGTTCTGTGAGGGACTCTGGGGTCTCCCGGATCTCCTCCATGTCTGGATTGGGACTGGGATGGTGCGTCTCCCTCTCTCGCGCTCTCCTCGTTCTGGGAGCTGTCCTTGGCAGCGAGCGCTGGGAGTAGTGGGAATCCCGGCGTTCCGGGCCCGGAACAAACGCGCTGCTCTGACGCTCGGCAGCGCGTCTGTCAGAAACAGAGGCTGCGGTCATTCATTGTGTCGGGCTGATGTCCTTGGAAATGAGCGACAGCAGCTGGCACTGGGCTCAATGACATCTGGACCCTGTCTGTATAGCAAACGGGGCCTTACATCTAAGTTCTTGTAGAGGGAATTACTAAATTGAAGTGTGATTGGTGGGCTTTTCAATACCCCTGTTATGTAATGGAGAGCTTATATTATGAATAGATGTAGGAGTCTGTAAATGACGTGTGATGTGTGTTTCTGAGAGAGACAGTGTAAACCCCCCAGTGGACTGGCATCCAGTTCAGGATGAACCTCATGTCCTGTACTTGCTGGGGCAGGTGCCAGGTTCACCATGCCTCTGTACTGGGTCCACCATAAGAAAAGAGGTGGACGGTCTCTCGAAATTATCCAGTCTGTGCACGAGTGCATGCATGTGCCTGCCTTGTGGGGGACTGGCATCCCATACAGCATTGCCCTGTGCTTACTGGGAATGGGCTGGCTGCAGCTCATTGGATAAGGAGGATGGAGGGATTACTTAATATGGCAGAATGTGAAAACCTCTATTCCTGTGTCAAACCTTCTCTGACAACCAAACATGTCTGTGGATGTCGCTCCCTAGTATATGCTGCCATCTAGTGGGGAAGGAGTGTATTTAAGCATTTTTTTTTTCCCTCCCATATAATCAGGATAGGAAGTTATAGGTAAAGGCTTAAGTGTATATTCGTGTGCATAACTTTGTTTTAGCTATTTGTCTGTGTTTATGCATAATGGCAATACTAAGTTGGCAGGTCAACTTTTTGATGCCTTTCCATCTGCCTGCAGGCTAGAGCAGGACATTAAGAGGCTGAAAGCAGATCTGCAGGCGAGCCGGCAGGTGGAGCAGGACCTGCGCAGCCAGATCGGCTCCCTGAGCAGCACGGAGAGGAGCGTGCGCTCGGAGCTCAGCCAGCTGCGGCAGGACAACGAGCTGCTGCAGAACAAGTGAGGGCCGGCAGCGGGGGGGCGTGGGATCACGGGATCACGGGCCGGCACGCTCGCGCCACGTCACGCCTTCCGGGGCCCTAACCTTACCGCTACCGCCCCCCGCAGGCTCCACAATGCCGTGCAGGCCAAGCAGAAGGACAAGCAGACCATCAGCCAGCTGGAGAAGCGGCTGAAGGCCGAGCAGGAGGCCCGGCTGGCCGCCGAGAAGCAGCTGGCCGAGGAGAAGAAGCGCAAGAAGCTGGAGGAGGCCACCGCCGCCCGGGCCGTAGCGCTGGCAGCCGCATCCAGGTGCGCAGACTACCCACGATGCACCTGTGCCCTCCCACGTAGGCCGTGCGGGATTAACCTGGCAGGGAGTGCTTCAAGAGTAAAGCAGTGTGGCTCAGTGGGTGTCTGTGATCGGAAGGTCGTCGGTTCGAATCCCTTTATAAGGCTGTTAATCCCCAGTCACTCCAGGGACTGGCTCACCCTGCTTGTATGTCGCTTTGGATAAAGGCGAATGCAAAATAGATAAAAACATAAAATTCTGTCTGGAGAATGTATTGTCTAATGGCGAAGGGAGCGTAGAACAGGGATAGGCCTGATGGTGGCGCTGTTGGGTCAGGATTGCTCGGCGCCTCTCTTAGCAGCAGCAGAACCACCTAAACTTCGTGGTGGTTATTATTAAAGCTTACGCTCTGCCCCCCCCCGCAGGGGCGAGTGCTCGGACGCCTTCCGGAGTCGCATCCGCGAGCTGGAGAGCGAGTGCAAGAAGCTGAGCATGGACATGAAGCTGAAGGAGGAACAGATCCGTGAGCTGGAGATGAGGGCGCAGGTGAGCCTCGGGCCCCAGGGCCGGAGCGGCGCCGGTCTCCCGTGGGGGGGGGGCATGCTACTGCTAACGGCTTTGGTATCCTGAGTGTGTGTACTGCATTTACCGTAGCGGATCATTGTTTTACATGGTTCTTATTTTTGATTTTGCTTTATTTATTTGTATCCTTTAAATATAACCTTTATTGTATCTCCTCTCTGTGCTACTGGACACGGAAACCCTCCCCCCCCCACAGGGATCGCTGTAGTTCCCCTTTTCTGATGGATGTTGTCTCTACAGTGCAGTATTTATCAGGGCATCCCAGGCCCAGGTTCCATATCTGTAGCCAGGCTCTTCACTGGGTCTTCAGTGACATCTTCACTGAACGGGCCCAGTCGTCCTGGAGATGCAGGGGCACCCCGGTCACTAGCCCGTCATCAGTCATCGTGGGAAATCCCTGCTGACCTGGCATCCTGTGTCTCTTCCCCACCCCCCCACCCCACGTCTTCTAGGAGCTGCGGAAGTACAAGGAGAACGAGAAAGACACAGAGGTGCTGATGTCCGCGCTCTCGGCGATGCAGGACAAGACGCAGCACCTGGAAAACAGCCTGAGCGCGGAGACCCGCATCAAGCTGGACCTGTTCTCTGCACTGGGGGACGCCAAGAGGCAGCTGGAGATCGCTCAAGGTCGGGGGGGGGGGGCGAAGTACAATGGGTTATCTACAGGACGATGTCTGTATAGAGTTACTGTGATGCTTAAATTAAGGGGGAAAAAAAACTTTTTGTGGGGGAGGCGTGTGGCTCAGTGGGTTAGGCGGCGACGACTGTGATCAGACTGGTTCAAATCCCAGAATCAGCAGAGTGATGTCACTGTTTGGCCCTTGAGCAAAACCCTTAACTCCCAATTGCTCTTTCAAAAATGTCACTCTGGATAAAAGTGCCTACTAAATAAGTACAATGTGAATATGTTGACGTACAGGCACTGTCTTTGGTGTCAAGTGAATGTGATGCATTTCTGGGTTTGTCTGTATCACTGATTCTGGTGGCTGGAGCCCACTTAGATGGAGGCAGAGTGGGGGGAAGGGAACTCAGATTCACTTGGGTCCTGTTAGTAACACTGGATGGGATTTTCCCACCATGTACATATTAAAATATATAGACGAGTAAAATGTGCTGTATATAGGTATGGGCCCTGTACTACTTATGGGTGGATAGTATAGCCTTTCTTTTTTCCATGTGACAGTCACAGATCATGTTTCAGGAGGTGAAGGAGCACTTGATCCTAAACCTTGCCTCCCCATCTTTCCCACTGCAGGTCAGATCCTCCAGAAGGACCAGGAGATCAAGGAACTGAAACAGAAGATAGCGGAGGTGATGGCCGTCATGCCGAGCATCGCCTACACAGCAGATGCCAACAACATGAGCGCCGTGACCCCACACTACTCCTCCAAGTTCATGGACACCGGTCCCTCGGGCCTGGACCCCAACGCGTCCGTCTACCAGCCCCTCAAGAAGTGAATGCTCACCTTGCAGCCCCTGCCCCCCCCGACCCACCCACCCCTCTGATGCTGAAGATGGACGTGTGTGGAAGTTTTTTTTTTTTGTTTTGTTTTTTTTGACTTTCGATCTAAAGGACTTTTGTGTTGTGTGACTGTGCTGTAGTTAAGATGGAAGAGAGGAAAGGGTGCCTCGACACCTAGGACTGCTCTGTGTTTTTGTTCCTTGTCGTGTGGGTTTTTTTCCCCTTTTAAAAAAAAAAAAAAAAATTAAAAAACCCCACAAAAGTTGCAACCCCATCCCCCCCCCCCCTTCGGCCGATGCAAAATCACCTGTATGTTGGTTATTCCATTGCTCTCTACCGCCCCCACCCCTTTTATTTCTAAGTGAAAGTCTGTTACACACAGGAGTACAAAGTCCATTCAACGCCAGGAACTTAAAAGGAAAAACAAAGGAAGCAGGTGGTTTTGTGTGTATATTTATGGTGAGATTGTGTCATTACAGTATTCTGAAGTCCTGGGGTTGCGCTGCATATGCGAGCGGGTTGTACATTTAGTTTGTCCCATCCGTACTCTCATTTTTACGTCAGTATAGTGGTGACAGTGTTGACCTCTTCTGTTTGCCAGGTATCGCTGGCTCTTTTTTATTTAAAAAGAAAAAAAAAAAGCTGTATTGAAGATGTCGTCCTCCCAAAGGACGGGAAACGTCCGCGGCGGCAGATCTGCGTCCCCTTCAGGGAGCAGCACCTCCATGGACGGTGTGTGAGACGCTCTGGGGGCTCTGTGAAGGTGAGGCACAGCTGTCCTCGTTTTTGGAACGGATGTCAAAACAAATATCCTTTCTCTGTCAGTTCAGAAGATGCAAAAGTAAAAAAAAAAAAAAAAAAAAAATACTGCCTAGATTTAGCAGAAATAGTCTTGCACTAAACACTTTTTTTTTTCTTTATTTACTGGACCAAATTCAACAGCAGTGTTTCCAGGAATATTATTACACAGCAGAGAACCAAGATGATTTTTTTAAGAGACAAAACATAAGATTACATATTGCTGGTTGTTGTTAATCCAGTGCCTTGATACTGTCTCTCCCACCTTTGAGTTAGGGATTGTCCACTTTACATTAGATTATTGATCAGAGGCTCTTTCCAGCAGAGGACACGGTTCTTGTTCCGTCTGTCGTTTGCCCCATTGATATTGCACCCAGTAAGGCTTTTCAAAGGGGACATAGAGTGAGAGGGAGACTGCAGCTTGTATTAATAACCATGAGAAGGGGCACCAACCATATTGGTGCCTCCCCACCACATGAAGAATTGCCGTCTGCTAGTTTAGAGATCTTCCTTAAAGTGAATGCCTCTTTTTTAATCAAACTTCCACTTTCCTTTGCGATTACATTTTCATGAATGTCCTTTCAGCGACTTCTGATGTCAAAATATGGTTCATAAGGTGCTAAGACTAATCATATTGAAGGAAATTTTTGGGCAACAAAACGTACTCTAAAGGCAATAAGTGATCAATCCTTACATGGCCACACTTCTCACTTGACATTGCAGGGTACATATTTCCTGGTTGAATAACATCAGCACTAAGACATAACCAAGTAGTTTGTAGGTTTCGTTTGGATTAGATCTTTGTGCGTGTGTTTGTATCACAATATTGCCCGGAAATATCCTGCGATTGACGTACATTTTGCCATACTTGAAATCTGATTTTTTTCTCCTCTTTTTGGGGGGGCTTACATAGGAGACGTACCCTATGCGTTGTAGTGACATTTTGGGTTCCTGGAATTTTGCCACACTGAAGGAAAAAAAAAAAAAAGATCCTTTCTGTCCGCCAATGCACGGCCACGTTTTATTCTTCTGACATGACCTGTGCTGCATTGTCTGTCCTCTTTCTCTGTGGGGTTGACGAAAAATTAAACAGAAAACCTTGCAGGTGATGCAAGCTGTTTGGAAAATCCGTGCATCGTGTCATCTGTTACACCTCCTGTGCATTCAGCATACTTATTAACTCGGCTGCACGGTACACGGTACAGAATACTGCCCGGAGCATGACGGATGTCAGATAATCCCACGTCTTGAGGGATGTGCATGACCAAGAAATTACACACTTGGTGTTCTGCGTCTGTAAAAGGAGATTATAAACGTAATCCAATCTTTTTCCTGCGCTCCCAGCCCTGCTGTCAGTTTAAACGAGAAGTTGATTTCAGTCCGTTTATTTAAATACATTTTATATAATAAAGTGTAATAAATGTAGATGTGTGTGGGGTTGTATGTCTGCACGCCAGTTTCAGTCTCCTCCCGCCTGCTGTTTCTGTGCCCCACAGCATAACACTTCCTAAAATTAAGAAGGGTGTGGTTAACGGTACCCTGGAGTTCACTGAAAGTATCACGAAAACAGCAAAAACGCTACTTGATGAATGTGGAAACTGGCCGCCTGTTGAGTATTTATTTATAAAAAATGCCTGTCAGTCTGCTTTAGGACAGACGTTCAAGGGCAGCAGCGCTGGAATTCTGCAACATGGAAAAACCTTACAAATTACTCTTTCAAAGAAATATTTTATTTAACCATGTTTCCTTTTTTTTTTTTTTTTACTGGAAATAAATTAAGCAATTAGTTGGTACAGTAAGTATTACTGTGTGACAGTCAGGCAGGGGGGCAGCACTTCACGAGGGGCCTTGGATACACATAATTATTAAAATGTGACATTTTCTCGCCAGGGCCAGGACTTCCACAGAGGAATGTGAATGGACTGATCAAGAGAGAATAGTAAAAATTCTGTGGATTTAGGGCTTAAGGTCTCATAGGTCTGAGATTTGAGCATAACCACGGATCCAAATTAAAGGCAGATTAATGGTACTGTTTGAAGTCTTAGGATGAGTCTTATTAGTGAGCTAGAGATTTGGGCCCCCCAACGCAGACCAACCCAAAATGTTCTGATTTTGTTATGGCTCCAGTGGGCGGGACCCGCCGATGATTGATGGCGCACTACGATCTAATCCACCATCTCGACGACAGTTTTATGCAATATCGAGTGTCTCAAAATATTCAGTTGTGCTGGATTTACCACGCTTCGATACCGCTCACTTTATAATGAAAGTTAAAGTGTTTTAAACATTTCTTCCATTCCATACACAACCACTACTGCATTTACCCTCGATAAGTAGGCTGTGTAGCAGTTGTTTACATATTTAACATAATCCTGGCTGACGCAGGATGTAAGTACGCAGCCCTGGAAAAGGATCACCGGAATGCCGACAAGCTTGTCCTGATTACGGAGCTAACACGCACTGGATATGAGTTTAGTTTATCACATTTTGTACTGGTGCGAAAGCATTTTTTTGGCAAACGTCGTGGCCACATGCCTCCAGCGTCACCAAGCGCATCATTACCTGCCAGCGAAGGCGCTGAGCTGCTCGGGAGCCCGAAGCGCGACGGTGGCTCCTGCGGGTATAAGCGGGAGGCGCCGGATCCGGATGGTTTACATAATTAACGCCGCCCATCGGGGCGAAACGCAATAACCCCTTTGGCTCGTACCTCCCCACTGATTTAAAACGGGGTAGGAAAGTTGAAGGGGTGATAGAGGAGGGTGGCGTCTGAAGGAGCGCCTGGGGCTGCGAGGAAGGGAAGCCGGAGCTTGCTGGACGATCCCCCTCCTTTCCTCTCTTCCGTGAAGTATGGATGCCCTAAAATCGGCTGGCAGGGCGATTATCCGGAGTCCAAGTCTTGCGAAACCATCATGGGGCGTCGGTAAACACAAAAGTGCGTCGTTTCTTTTGGCAACCATTTACTGGAAATGTTGTGCTTTGTTTCTTTGTGCCTTTTTGATACAATTGTTTAATTTTGCGGCTTTTGCGTTTGTTAAACAAGTATTGCACTGAATCGCTGGTTTGAGTGTTTTGGAGGACAGGAATAATAAAACAGTACGCGTTTTACCCGTTTAATAAAGTACACGGTCCCTGGGTCGAGTGTGTGCGGCGTGGCGGGTGCTTTTATTATACTTGATACCACCTGATGATATGTAAAAGTGGGAATTTTGTATGTGGGGAGTTAATGACAGGAAATAGCTCTTTAAATTTGATCGTCTATGGGGAAATGAATTGCGTACGTTGCTGGATATCCAAATCTGCGTGATTTTTTTTCTTGCCCTTTCCCGTATAGAAAGCAAATTAGAATGTAAGATGATACAAAGGAGCAGCACTTTACAGCAAGCTTTTGGTGCACTTTAGTTCGGTAAGTACACCCTGTAGTTCGGGGTGGTGAGAGGGGAAAGGCCAAATCGCGCTATTAAGTAAAATTCGCCTTGCTCGAGAACAATTAATGTCGTTAATCTGTTAAACGGTACAGCCAGAAGTGGCAAGTCGCGTCCCCAACTTTGTGTGCGTGGGTCGACCGGTCCCTAACGTAATACCAGAAAAACGCGTCTTATCTGAGCAGACTGGTGCATTGTTCTTCAGGTTTTCTCTCCAGCGTCACTTAAACACTGAGATGACATATTTGTAGTCTTCCTTCCTCAGGGGGATGTATTTCCCCAGCGTTAAACAAAATCTGTTATTTGCTTAAGATTATTTGGCCTGTTGATTAAACTAGAGTGGTATTTTTTGCTCTTGTTTAACTTTGTCCATTTAGCATATAGGCCTACCATAAATCTTATGGGAACTGATGTAACTATCTTCGTAATATCTACTTTCTTTTATAGATGGAAAATTTTAATGTGATGGGTTCTGTTCCGCATTCAGTGCACTGGTGGATGATTCTGTTCCTCATGCGCTGTGGCTCTTTACAGCGACTTGATCCCTTATGGGAAGCCAAAGTTCGCTGTGAGTTAAATTAGCTGATAATTGAAAGCCTGCAGGACCATGGCCCTCGGGCTAAAAATCACTTCCAAGGACGTGACTTAAATTTAAATTTCCTTACACTGCTGTGTTTGAGCCGTTCTAATGTTTGGTATTGGAGAATCCACGCAGTGGTTTTCAGTCATCTGGGATGTGTACTGTAGTTACCTGGTAAAAGACCACCATTTGAGGCTATGACCCCCCCCCAAGCTGTCATCTCTGACCCCTCCTCTGTTTGTGTGGCTCTTCATGTCCACAGCTTAGTGTTTACTTTGTGGGAAGGAGGGTCCTGTTTTTCTCCTTTTCCTGAAGATCTTTAAAATCTGGGTGTCTGCTATTGCTGTTTGTCTGTCTTTATGATCGAGGTCTGCGTGCTCTGTGATGTACTGGAGCCCATCTGGACTTATGGGCACATTTGAAATGGTAGATGAACAACATAAAAAAGTTACCAGATTATAAATATTTTTTGCCCTTCTGTCCTGCCAGTAAGTGTAATACTTATCAATATATATTATATATTAGTGTGAGTAATGACAATATGAAACCTCTGTAAATCTGATCTGTGTAATTTTTACTTTGAAATATTTTAAGGGTTATTTGCAATTTCTTTAAACATGTTTCACAGCAAGTCCT
>JAODJU010000046.1:4093317-4103618 GCA_026776725.1 Gnathonemus echidnorhynchus
TGCTGGATGTCAGGACTGTAGAGCTGAGGGTCTGCTGGATGTCAGGACTGTAGAGTTATAGGGTCTGCTGGATGTCAGGGCTGTAGAGCTATAGGGTCTGTGGATATCAGGACTGTAGAGCGGATGGTCTGCTGGATGTCAGGACTGTAGAGTTATAGGGTCTGCTGGATGTCAGGACTGTAGAGCTGAGGGTCTGCTGGATGTCAGGACTGTAGAGTTATAGGGTCTGCTGGATGTCATGGCTGTAGAGCTATAGGGTCTGTAGATATATGGACTGTAGAGCTGAGGGTCTGCTGGATGTCAGGACTGTAGAGCTATAGGGTCTGCTGGATGTCAGGACTGTAGAGCTTTAGGGTCTGTGGATATCAGGACTGTAGAGTGGATGGTCTGCTGGATGTCAGGACTGTAGAGCTATAGGATCTGCTGGATGTCAGGACTGTAGAGCTGAGGGTCTGCTGGATGTCAGGACTGTAGAGCTATAGGGTCTGTGGATATCAGGACTGTAGAGCTGATGGTCTGCTGGATGTCAGGACTGTAGAATATAGGGTCTGCTGGATGTCAGGACTGTAGAGCTATAGGGTCTGCTGGATGTCAGGACTGTAGAGCTGAGGGTCTGCTGGATGTCAGGACTGTAGAGCTGAGGGTCTGCTGGATGTCAGGGCTGTAGAGCTATAAGATCTGTTGATGCTGTTGATTGTAGAGCTATACATTCTATTGCAGGGGTGGGTGATCTTATCCCCAAAGGGCCGGTGTGTATGCAGGTGTTTGGGGTAACCAATTAGGTCAGCTGTTCAAACACAGGTGTGAGGACTCTTCAGCCAATCAGTCCTCTAATCAGTAATATAATTAGGGAGTTGCAGCAAAAACCGGCATACACAGCGACCCTTTCTGCATAAGATTGGCCACCCCTGGTCTACTGGATGACAAGAACTGTAGGGCAGGCTGGGGCCGTACACTCTAAGATCTACAGAGAAGACCTTACCTGGGCTCTTCGAAGCTAGCTTCTCGGCCTCCCTGGGAGTACGGAAGAGCACAGGATCGCTGGGAGGGCTGGTCCCGCGCATGCTGATGGACTGCACATGCACGATGTACTCCGTGTCCTCCTCCAAGTCCCACAATGCACAGGAGCGCGTGGTGGTGTTCACTTCCTGGATGAATCGCAGCATGCGCACGTCCTTCTTCTGTTTCCAGAGAGACGGGGAGGCGGAGACCATGAGGCCCGCGCAGGTACACCCGCCGCCGCATGTATACTAACTCACGCAGCAACACGCATGTAAATGCAGAGACACTTTTCAGCACAAATGGATACACAAGCAGCGCGTTATTCCATCAAACACGCCCACGTGCAGGCGCACAGACAGACAGACGGACCAACGCACACGCCTACTCACAGCTGTTCACATACTCATTGTTTCACTCACACATACGAATCGCCTCCTAGCCGAAGGGACTGTAGGTATAAAATTCTGGGACAGTGAGTAATGGCTCTCTGTTCTGCCAGATGGTAATTACATCCACGTTTCCTGTGGGTTTGCTGAGCCTTGGATACTCCCCCCCCCCAAATCCCCAACAGCCCACCAGGCTGGAGAAGTCAGGGACAAAGCAGCATGCACACCTGATGGATTTGGACCATGCCGGACGACCTCACAAGGGCGAAACCGTGCTGGACATTATCTCATCTCCGGCTCAGGTTCTGCGTGCACCGGGACTTCTGGGTAATCACCTCCGGTGACAGGGCGTGTCTGTATGGCTTAACTCACAGGCGCTGGGCGGGTTCGGGCCACTAGCATGAACACGGCGGGAGTAGGGAACGCTTCACGGGGGGCTGACTCTGAAATCCCATCCGATACGGTGTCCTCATAACGCCAAGAACAAACTCGGTTAGTAAATATTTACTTACTTGTGCACAGGAGCAGAAAAACAACAAGGGAACCAGGTCCCACTGCACAGGAGAAGAGATTAGCTTAATTACGGCATTATGACGAGTGCTTATCTGTCCGAGTGCTGCGTGTCTAACTCGACATTACACCGTTCACTAATTCCGTGTGCATGTTCGTGTGGCGCACGTCATGCACCCGCGACAGGAACCTCCATTGTGTGATACAGCCCCAGATTAGTCTGGAAATAAACACGACTGCTCTTGGTCCGGGCTGAAAACAGCAAACACCACAGTCCAGCCGCGCTGTCTCAACTAAGACGATATCATGAGAAACTGAAGGTTAATATTCCCATGTATCTTTTTATCATGGTGAGGGTCAGAGTGAGGCCCAGAGCCTCTCCCAGGCAACAAAGAACATGAGGGAGGGGACACCCCGGGCAGGATGTCAGTCCGTCACCGGTCACACACACCAAGCAATCCGGAGACCAGCATTTTGCATCAACATATATAAATTAGCGTGATAAAGACAGAGGAGGCAAAAGAATTTACAGAGGTTGTATCATACAGGATGATGCTTGCTTTTGTGCAGTAATCCTACAGTTTCTGGTAATGTTTGGCAACCCCAGTTTTAGTGGTTCTGTGGAGAAACCCTACAGTTTCTGACATCTGGCAACTGCAGTTTTTGTGGTTAAGTAGAGTAACCCCACATTTCACTATAACATTTGCCAGCCCCATATTTTTTGGTGATTATGTAGCATTATTCCAGAGATTGTGATGACTTTTGGCAACCACAACTTTTTGGTAGTTGTGTCGCTTATCCCCAGAGTTTGTGATAACATTTGGCAACCTCACTCTTTTTTTTGTGGATAAATAGCTTAACCCCAGAGTTTGTGATAACATTTGGCAACCTCAGTCTTTTTGTGGATAGGTAGCACAACCCCAGAGTCTATGATAACATTTGGCAACCCCAGCTATTTCTGCAGGTACGTGGCGTAACCCCAGAGTTTATATCGTACAGTAACCTTCAGATGTGAGGTGGCTGTCAGGTGGAGGTGGGCCAGCATCTGGTCAGGGCTGCACTCCGCCTGATCCCATCTTACCTGCTGGGTTATGGCGAAGCCGATGACGGGGTCGCCATCGAGGATGTCCCACGTCACCACGGCCGAGTTCACCTTGAGGGCCCGGATCGTCACATTGAGGGGGGCCGACAGACTATCTGAAAGCAGACAGGTGAGACAAGAACGATGCTCATTTGCCAATAGATCCACTTCATCTCCATCTGCTCTGTCAGGTTAACAGTGGTGAACCTAAATAACATGTGGGCCAATTGCCCAGTTAAGGGTCCAAGTACCAGTATGGGCTAATTCTGGCCATATTTTAGACGGATGTGGGGTCATGGCCGGCCCCATGGCACTCCTTCCTCATCAGGACAATTTGTTCATTAGCACTTAACTCTCCCTCGCTGTTTCCCCTGTTTTGTCCTGCCTACCACCTGCCATTAAAAAAATTATAAAATTTAGGAGTAAGAATCTAAACGCTTCTTTATTTTAAAACAAACGCTACCAGGCCTGATCAGCCAACAGAGCAGTCTATGGAGAGGCATGAAAAACCATACGAATACTCATTAAATTAATAACCATGACACCGCGATTAATCTCTGACCTTCTTTTACGGACATGAAGTCTTGCAATTTGTGTACAAAAGACGAGGGCGAGTATGACATATATAAACTGCTTTTCTAAAAAAAAAATTAAAAAAAAATCATTCAAGATGCACCTAACATGTCGCCAGTGCCTGGAAACATCCAGTTTCTCGTCTCCGCGAATCTCTCGCACCCACGAGCGGGGACGGAGCAGCGCGAGGACGCGGAGCGAACGCGCACATTACCGAGAGTGCGCGCAGCGGTAATGGCGGTGCTGCGCTTAATTTCCACCCTTCCCTTCGGCACTCCAGAGATTCATTAAAAAGCGGACGAGGCGGGGTACTCTTCCATGAAAGAAGCGCTCTGTTTAGACAGTTAGGGTACTACCCTTATTTAATTAGCAGCAAGGCCAATTATGAATGCTGTGGCAACTGCTCACGGGGAGTGGGCTGAGCGGTCTTACTGTGTTTCTCTGCCGACCATTTGGGTGTTTTGTCCGGACGTCCGAAAATATACGACCACCTTAACACATAGTGTCAGAATATAATCCCCATAAAATATGCGGTGCACCATCGTGTTTTAAAAAAACAACAACTAAAAAACTTTTAGCCCAGTTTTCTCTTTACATCGAAAAATAGTCTGTAAAAACATTTCATATCCATTTTTAAGTGCAATCACGATACACTATGTTGGGTATCCTTACAGACCTATATAATTTTAAACGCAAAGAAAAAAATAGATTTCCATTAGAGGGCAAAGTCACTGTCATTTGTTGAATATTGTAGAATATACCTCTTTTGTGGGGTGTTATGCACCCCACTGACAAAGTTATCGGTTTTGCTCTTTTTCTTGGCTTAAGCACATAAACTGTATTTACTTTTGTAATAGATGGTGACTGAATGATTTAACGGCTACAAGAACGCTGTTAAGTTTATTGGTGTTTGATGTGAATTCTTTTGTTTTCTCTTTTGACAATCTTGTGACTTTTTTCCGCTTGTGTGTGGTGGCTCATTTTAGCGTGTTTAGTGCTTTTATCGTTGGGAACTGGCTGATGTGGGGTTAGTGTATCGGGGGGGCTGGCGTCTTGTGTGTGAGCTGTGTGGGTTTTCTTTGGATTGGAGTGAGTTTTGCGTGGTTATTTCTGTTTTACGGAGCCCTTACGCCTTGATCATCTATTCCCCACTTTATCTGGCCCCTAGCTCCTATTTGGTGTCATTGGGATGAAGCTTTTGTGTTTTGCTGTGTTTTTAGAGTTTGTTGTGTAATAAAAGTATTATGTTAAGTGGCACTACGTCTCCTGCCTGGGTGTACATCGAACCTGGTTGCCTTATTGTTTTAGCGGAGGATTAGCTATTTCCTTAGGTGAAATTCCCAGGGTGGCGTAGTCTGGCACGTTCTCTCCTTTTGGGGCGGTGAATGAATGAGTAGGAAAAATAGAGATTTCTTTATCATATCACCACACTACGCACGGAAGCGAATAGTAAGCTGGTGGTTTAACTGGGAAAGTGGGAGACACGCTAAGCTAGCTAAAGAGGGAAATTGATTTCATGCTTTTTTAGCGGGGGGGGGGGGGGGGGCCCCCCGAGGTAAGACGCTAATTAGACAGCACATGCTCATTAACTTGTCGTCGTTCGGTGAGAAACTAAACAGTATCAATGAGATGAGAGTCGCTGAAGCAGGAAATGAAGGGTGTGTTTGATCCTGGAGGAGGTTCCCAGAAAAATTTCTTACAAAGTCACTCTGAGGTGTCCTCTACATCTCAGGCATCGCTTACAAAAGTTCGTAAACATTTTAGGTCATTAAATAATTATACATTAATATATATATTGTGTGTTTGATTCCTGCTCCAATGTATTTGATGTCTGTCTTCTCCTTGTACATTGTGCGTATTTCAGGTAATTCCTACAGTCCAAAATATGTGATTCAGTGACCTCGTGTCCTGCTGAATGTCCTGTGCAGGACTGGTATCTCATCCAGTGTCTTATGCCCTGTTTCCTGGGTTAAGATCCTACACGATGGATGAATGGATGGGTGGATGTCTGTTCTAGAAGTTAATCAGCAAGTGAGCAGACAACATATTTTGTCAATTGTCTTCTGCACGCCAAACTCACCCCCTCGACCAATAGAAAACCCCAAAGTCTCATTAGATATGCGCCATTAAACCACAATAAGGCCCACACTTTCATCCACCTAAATCAAACCCTGGGCAGGCTGTCGAAACAAGGGGTGTCGCATGATTGGTTAACCGTTAATCAATGGAGGAAGGCGACGCCCACTCAGCTAAAACAGTGGGGGGTTAGGATATGCTGGGGTGGGGGGCATGTCTGTGGCTTTACCATTAACATGTTTGTGGATCAGCAGACAGAATCTCCGGGAAGCAAATGGCTCTGTCGTTCCTCCATGGCAGGAATCAGTAGCATATCAGCTTCAAATTAAAACTTCTAATGTATTTCACATGCTTATTGGTGCTTATTTCATTTTCGGCATTTTTGTTAATTATCACAAGCTCCTCTGGAGTGTTAATGATGCGTCGTTAAGTTTTTGTTACATTCTAATTACAAAGAATATTGCTCACTTTGTTAGAAGTTCAGGCGCCTGGGTTTTTGCAGCTGAATTATGAGACATTCTGGGTTTTTTTCCCCTCTTTATTTAATTATATTTTTATAACACTTTATAATGTTAATAATCTTAATGCATTATAGATATCTTCATAAGGTATTTATAGTGCATTATAGATGAGAGCTTCATAGAGCATTCATAATGCATAATAAACATGGCTACAATGTGTTATGCCTTTTTATAAATAGTTATAGCCATATTTATAACGTTTTATGAATGCATTATAATGTATTATGAAGGTATCTATAATGCATTATTCACGACTACTTTAAATAAAGTGTTATCTTTATATTTTATTTTAAATTACTCGACCTCAAGCCGTTCTGTTTGTAGCATAGATGACTGCGATCTGCGGTCCAGGAGCTCAGCACGTCATTCGGGAAAGCGGATGAGATCTCCACAGGGCAGTGTCCTGAGCTGCAACCCGGCGGTTCTGTCATCAAGCGTTAATCAAGTCAAGTTCCATTTCACACGTCTTAGAAATCTGATGCCCTACTTTCCTTTACGATAAGCTAGTTTGGACGAACCGACTGATCTAAGCATTTTACTGATCTAAGCTCTCTGTCCAACATCACGGTTGTTCCAGAAACTGAACATCCCCCGTATGCTGCCAAAGCCATGCTCCGCATTTTAAAGAACCTGCACCGGATGCCGTGGTTCCGGAACCTGGAACTTTCGGGGGCAACAATAAGCATGAAGGTGTGACTTCGTATATGCATGTGGAAAATGTAGCATTTCCTGCCGGCTTTTATCTTAGGGGTCAGTGCACAAGGTAAGAGCATTAATCAGCCGCCAAGGAGCATCAACACTGAGAATAGCTGTGGGAGGCGTTAAAGCATGCTGCCACAGTGATCAGGCACGTAGCCAGCTAGTAAAATTATGAGTTTTCTTCAGCCCCCCCCAGTCAGTGAAAAATACCACCACCACCCCCCTCCCCCACCCCCACCAAAATGAATTTCTGCCTACAATAAAATATTGGTCTGAATAATGGAACTGAAATATAGAATTATAAGTACAGCACACTGCATTTCCCTCAGTACTGAGTCACTGGACCCCTTCATATAATAACTGCATTAGATTTATGTATACACCTTGTTGATTTTGGTCATTTAAATGGATGCAGGTACATAAAAATACTGTATAAATGTTATAAACTGCCGTGACTTTTCCTGAGAGATCTTTTGCAGTCACATGAGAAGATGAAAGGTAGATCTGAAAAGCGGATCTCCGCAGGGCCGTCCAAAAGAAGCATTTTATCACACTCACACCACTTGTGAAAAGTACGTTAAGTTCTCCTGAAATAAGATTACCTCAAACGCACCACTTAAATTGCGCAAACAGTCCTGAACTGTTCCGCGGCGGCTTGCAGGAAAGTGAAGTATATTTAAAAAAACCCCCGGAGTACTGCACACCATGTGAGGTTCTGTCCAAGGGGGCAAGCAAACTGCTCCGACACTAGAACCTTCAAACAGCATTGCCATGGCTCACTGGATGGTGCTTTGCGGTTCCTGCTTTCAAGGCCCAAATGCACAGACCAGTCTGACAGCCTCAACTGGAGAACCTAGTGGCCTTTGCTGGACACCCAAGGTTAACTAAGGGCTGAAAATGAAACACAGATGCTCCCGTTTAAGATAAAGACAGTGTACAAAGTTGCAATAAATGAAAGTGCGCCAATTCAAGATAAAAGACAATGTGCCGGTTTAAGATAAATTAAAACCCGAGCGGCAATTAAACGTAAATTGAAAATGGGGCAGCGTTTTAAGATAAACACATGGTGTAGCACTCAGGTTAAGATACACGCGTCGATAGATGGATTTTAATTAAGCAGGTTTCGGCGTGAGAGTGAGAGTTTTCCTTGGGTGACCAGGCAGCCGCACGCAGGTGGTGACCGATGGGTTTTGGAATCTTGGATCAGAACCGCCGACACACTTCAGGGAGAGCTGCTTGTGTAAGAATGACGTGTTCCCGACCCAAATAATCAAACCGCGAGAGGATGCTCTCTTATTTCTCTCCCAAGACACTCTTTTGAATGCTTTGGAAGACGAGGGAACCTCTTACGATTCATAAGGAGCTCCCGCAAGAATGACTCCTGATTAAATTCCTTTAGAGGGAAAAGTAATTAATATTGTTGGCCGTGTTGGTATCTTAAAGGCTGACATTCCTCATCTCCTTCCCCATACTGAAAAAACCAGCACGACCAGCACAATGCCTGTTGGTTATACCAGCATGTGTTGGTGCTGGTGGACCAGCTTCATGTGCAGGTAGACCAGTACAGCTATGTTGGTCCAGCAGCTACACACGAACCAGCACTAACCAGCATAGACCAGCATGGGTCTATGCTGGTTTATACTGGTTTTTTCAGCAATACAGGGAGACTCACCCCCTCATCGACCGCACACTGACTATTAAACATGGTCACTGGACAGGATGCTGCTTCCTCAGTGATGTGAGGCAGGATGAGAGGAAGGATTCAGGGACCCCCCTTGTAGTCACGCTTCTGGCCTGGGGAAGGTGCATATGCTGTAACACATGTGGGCTGTCTCCGTCAATCGAGCGACGAGAAATCCCGCCTCCCTCCCGCTCTGGCCACGCAGGCATGCTGGCCCGTGTCCCCTGTTCCCCACAGGACGTTGTCACTGTACGAGGCAGAGGCCCATCGACATTCCCTGAGATGTGAGCTGATCTCTGAAATAAGCCAAAATCTGGAGCCAGATTAATGGTATTCAGGCCTGTAGCCAGAAAATAAATTTCATGGGGTAATGCTACTGATAGGTCTCCTTTGGTAGATTTTGCTGGGGGGGGGGGGGCTCAAACAAATTTCAGGGGGGGTAATTCTTTCTGGTTTTGCCACTTCATCAGAGGAGCAGTAACATCGCCTCAGCTGTTACTTGTTTAATTAACAGACAGGAAAATACTTTCACGTTTACATGGGTGGAACACTATGACCATTGTGTTGGAGTAGGGGAGGTGTGCCCGCCACCCCCGCTGGGGTCCTTAGCCTGCTTGGCTGTCGCCAGCGCTTTCCCCTCATCTCTGGGCGGCGCCCAGCTACCGTACGGCGAGCGTGACCGAAGCCGCAAGCTTCCCGCAGTCCACTGCGCAGTGCTTTCGAGACGAATGGTCCGGCAAATGGACTGCAGCACTGGCAGCTTGGCGGGGCGTCGCGGGAAACGGATTCCGCCGTAAGCCTGGCTGGCTGCTCTCTTTGCGCTTAACAAATCGCGACTTTTTTGTCAGAAAGGCGTCGTTAATTAAGAGCTACATAAGTGTGGACAGTAGGGAACAAGCATAATCGTTCTTCTAATATGAGAGGAGTTTTCCTCTGCAGAATCGGCCCTCAGTGTTATAACTCTAAGCCAGTGTTATAACCATTACTCAATGTTATAACTCTAAGCCAGTGTTATAACCATTACTCAATGTTATAACTCTAAGCCAGTGTTATACCCATTACTCAATGTTATAACTCTAAGCCAGTGTTATACCCATTACTCAATGTTATAACTCTAAGCCAGTGTTATATCCATTACTCAATGTTATAACTCTAAGCCAGTGTTATACCCATTACTCAGTGTTACAACCCTCACCCAGTGCTGCAGCCTTAGCTGTGTTAAAATCCTGACCAAATACCGTTGCTCTTCCCCAGTGTGAAACTCCTCGCCCAGTGATACAACCCTTATCGCAACCCAAACTGATTGTTATGACCCTAACCCAATGTGACCACCTTAACCACGTTATATACCTTAACACAATGTCCCAACCCAAACCCAATCTCACATCCCTGACCCACAGTCGTGACCCTGTCCAAAACCCAACGCGGCACCTGAGCAGAAACCGGAGCCGTTCACCAACATCAGCTCCCTGAGTCCTGCCGAACACCCTATTCAGACCAGGCTTTCCGAAGACCTTCTCAAAGCCCTGAAAGAACCATTTGCATGTAAATCTGATCTAGGACTGTTTACACGCGACGTCCTGTGGCTGGGGTCACTCTGCCTGAACTTCCATGTATGGCTCTGAGGCGGGTGTCTGTTAATGAAGTGGGGGCGCAATGCCATTAAATTGGAAACTTGGGGGGGCCCTTTATGTGCAAGTCAAGTCAAGTCAAGTTTATTTATAAAGCACTTTAAAAACAACAATAACAGCTGACCAAAGTGCTGGACAAGC
>JAODJU010000046.1:4108527-4121628 GCA_026776725.1 Gnathonemus echidnorhynchus
GGGGGGGTGTGAGGGGGAGTAGAGGTCTTTGACCTCCCCTGTCCTCAATATCCACACGAAACAGTGCTGTTCGGGGCAGAAATACTCTTGAGTCAGTCTCCTAAACACATATCAATGTTTATTGACTTTAACTGATGAGGTTTTTATTGCAGGCCCAGTGTGGGCTGCGGTCAGGCCAAACCTGTCTTTCCCATGAACTACAGCCTCTCCTGGGAGATTCTCTGACACTCGCAGGGATTCTGGGACATATAACCAACAGGATGTGAGGCGTCGAAACAGACCGTATGTGTCAGTGACACGGAGATGCGTAGTACATTTATGCACTGATTGTGCATGACAGACATTGCATGTCACTACAGATGACAGATGCCGTCGTCCCCCACCACAGCTGGGAATGTCACGGTCTCCTTAATAAGGTCAGCACATTGATATGTGGCCGTGGAGGCAGACCTGTTATGGTCGCAGGACTGATTCCCAAGCTCTGGTCTGTTTCTGACTCCACTACCTGCTGGCACAATTGGATTCCAGCTGCAGCCGGAGCTTGAATAATTCAGCCAGGTTCTCCAGGGTTCAAACTCACTCTCCAGGCCCCTTATTCCACAAGTCCCTCTGCGTCACAGGGCTCGGTCTAGGCGCCTCAGGTCCGGGAACACGTTTTTGGGGACTGCCTCTGGTTGCTTAATTGGGACGGTGTGCAACCTAGAGAGTTGACTTGAGGTGACAGAGCTATCTGTGCCTGTAACTGGAAGGTCATCGGTTCAAGTCCCATGGCTGGAAAAGTAATCATATCACCATTGGGTCGTCGAGCAAGGCCATTAATCCTAACCACTCTAGGGGCATCAGCTGACCTCAAGCTTTCCACACTAGTACGTCATTATTTCAGCTAATTCAATTAATATAATTGCACATATGCACACAGGAACAAAAGCTACAACGGCTTCTACTATAAAAGCTTGAACCTACGAACGCCGATATTTGATCCCACTCCTTTTTCATTTCGATTCTAGTCCGGTGCCATTCTCTGCGGCTTAGTCAGTCCCTTGAAGGGGTCTGCTCAGATTTAGGTCCAACCGAGGAATTGGACCAAACCGGGTCCAGGAAGTGGTGCCTCCGCGATACGTCTTCCAGGCTGTTGGCGGACTTGTGGGTTTGCGCTGACATTGTGGTATATTAGCTTCCCACCCAATCGATACATCGCCATTCGTCACCCCCTGAAACCTGTTTCAGCAGGCCGTAAATCGGCAGGCAGGGATGAAGGGCAGCTGTCGGGCCCCAGACGTAGTTCTTTCTTGTATACTGTGAAGCAGCAACACGTGGTGGGCTCGTCCGGGATCTGCCACACCGTGGGCGGGGGCTTATGGCAGCGCTTCCACGGAGCAGGTGTGCTTCTCTCCAGGGGCCTTCGGAGCCGAAATAGCGGCATTTATGTAACATACATATGGATGATGTCATGCCTACCGGGTGTCTACTGCCGCATTTAATCAGAGGATCACCCCGACTGGGCCGCATGGCCACAGGGGCCGGCATCACCTGGGGGGGGCTGTCCAATCACAGAACGCCAGGACCTTGCTGGTCAAACACACACTCACACACACACAGTTTTGTAATCATTTCTCTATTAATTTCTATGGGGAAAACTCTATTCCCAACATGACGACCTTAACTCCTACCCAGCCCTAACCTTAACCATAAATAACCAAACAAAAATCTTTTGTTATTTTTAGTTTTTTGGATTGCATTTACAGATCTTTGTGGGGACCTGAAAAATTGTCCACACAACGTCAAAATAACTGGTTTTTATCACATTGTGGGTGACATTTGGTCCCTCACATTGTAATATAAACATAATCCACTCACACTCACACACACACACACACACACACACACTCACACACACGCATACACACACACACACACACACTCGTACGGATCCCCTGCATGTTTCTCTCATCCCATCTGGATTCCCCCTGTTGCTGAGCCCCCCTGATTCCTAGCATTATGCAGCTGTAATACTACGGGGGGGAGTCAGGTGATAATCCCTTCTCTGCTGTCTCTGGGGAGACCCTACGCCCCCACAGCTCGCTGCAAACCCAGCCTCCATTTTGTTTCCCTTCCCGCTCCGCTTTGGCTGAGGTCGGACCCTTTGTGCTGGTGTCTCTCCCGCCACTTTGTTAAACCCCAGACATAAATGAAATCCCCATTCTGTCCAGCGCACCCCTCGTCACTGCCATCCGTATGTCGTCCTCTACAGAGAAAGTCACATTCTCTATTCACTGCTGTCCTCTCCACGCAGACCAGGCTGTGCTGTTACATACAGTTACAATTATCCTGAGAACTTAAAGTACAAATAATAGGATTGGGGCAAAAGAAAAATGAATTACTGACCCAAGTTGATAACGATTCCTTTGTATCAAGTACACTTTGTACTTGCATTTACAGGTGTAGTAATTGAAGGCCCTGAAGTGCAGGCCTTTGGCCTGTGGGAGTCCTTGCAGGACACTAAAAACAAAAACAGAGAGGATGTATAGGACCTGGCACACAGAAATCCAGGGTCAATGAGTTACCATGCAACCGGCATTAAAAAAAATGCGTAGTGCATTTTTTTGGTTAAATACATTGTTATATATCCTATTTATTCATTAAAATGGTTTAATTTTCATATAAAAATTATAGAATGGAATCTCACAGTAACTTGAAATGACTGTTTTGTGGTCAGAATATGCGAATAACTTTTACCAGAGTAAGCCATAACCTTTTCCGTTTTAGTCAGAACATGGGAGGTGTTCATTTGCAGCCTCCACATACTGGGCTGGGCCAGAGCCCCAGAAGGCACAGGGCCTCAGGTAGAGCCCAGTACTGGAGCATAAGGCCCGTTCATGGGCAACGCTCACCCAGGGGGCAACTCTGAGGCGGCAGGTAGCCTTGACAGCGAGAGGATTTGGGGTTAGCAGGAGAAGAGCCCAGATTAAAGTCCTGAAGCTGAGTGGTGGTTTGCTCCACATTTTTTGTATAATCCAGAACCGGAGCTCTGGAAGCAAAAATATTTTATTCATGTCCTTTGATGTGTAGCAAATTTAGATAAAAAAACAGATTACGCTGATGTGAGTGCTTTTTGATTAACATGGGTTCTGGGAAACCTCCAGCTTATGAAGAGTTGTGGAATTCCTAGTCTGGAGCCCCCCACTATTCCGGCACACGATTAGCCACACTTAAGGTTAATATAAAAGTAAAAAATCTGAAAATATGGCACTGAGAATCAGCGTGGAAGCGGGACAAACAGCCCTGCAAGCCGTCGGAAGTATGCATACTGCAGTAAGGTCAACTATAATGCATTTAAAAATTGTGTTTTACAGTGTGTTGAAAGAGAAGACATTACGGTCTTGTTTCATTTCACAGAGGAAACCAGCCACGAAGATATAAATGGGAACTAATCTGAGCAATTTTACTGATTTATTTTTCTGTGGAAAAATGTGAAGAATTTCCCTTCTTTATTTGCAGTAAATTAGTCTGTGTGTTACTGCAAGATCATTTATTGTTGTTTTGGTGGCTCATGTATACGCAGACGTGAGGGACGTACGGTTATTTGTTTGGGACATCCGGGATGTCCGGGTCTCTCTTGGAGTTTTGGACATGCAGGAGAACCAGAAATATGGACGATGAATCGGATCAGGGAGTATTGCTCAGGTTTGAAAAGACAAAACGTGGGAGCCGAATGATCTTCCAGGTAACAAACACTTTCTCATGGTTCCTAAAGCAGTACGATACCTGCTGCTTGGAAATCTGCCTTCCGGTTGGTGGAGGCTGCCCTCCTGAGCTCTGGATTGGTCCTCCGCCCACAAGACGCAGAGAGACGCAAGCTTCTGATTGGCCGAGACGCTTTACTCCGGGCCTTTGGGGCGGAGCCTAGATCTGACGCAACGGCGGTGACACGTCCTGCACGGAGGGATTGTGTTCATGTTGAGTCCTAGTTCCTAACACAATGACCCACTTCATCTCCCAGCTAATATTATCTCTGCTTCACAGGGGTTGTCTTTCAACTGCCCTCCATAAAATAAGGAAGAAAGCATTAACTAAACTTTTGACATCTGTTGTCGACGGTTAAACAAACAGCTGCATTAATACATCGGAAGACCAGTCCCCGAGACTAGGGGCCCCGCCAGAGATTTTGGGCCCCTAACCCAGACCAACCCAATTATGTTTCAAATTTTTTAGGGCCCCTTGGAATCACCCTGCCCAAGAGTTCTTACCTTCGGAATATTGGGGTTATTGAAATGCAGACGTTCTTTATTCTTTATTCTGACACTTAATTAACCAGACGGTTCCTACCTCCATCCTGTAAATTTTGTAAACATCCCAGAAGCATGGCATTTATTTTCTGACCCCAACCCTACCCTAAGACCTTAAAAAAAATTGTCAACCTTTTGCTCTCGCCCAGGTATGTCGGTCTGGTCTCTCCCCCAACACTGCCCCCTGGTGGTGCCTTAAATCAGGAACGTCGCCTCCATGTTTCAGCTGGCTCTCGTTTCAGGGACGGGCGCTGTTTGGTTATAAGGGCTAGCTATGCTGCAGTCAGAACAGGCAGGACCCGGCTGGTGAAAACAGAGATATTACTGCCGCCGGGAGCGACATGGTAGACCACCTGCTCGTGCTGATGGTCTAGTCAGATTTCAGGTCCTGTGGAGAGGCGCTCTATTCCCGTACGCCTGTTTACTCTGTTTACTACGATACGCTTCAGGTTGTGACACAAGGCCTTCTCAGTTTACTCTGTCCGGTGCTGTCCTCAGTAAATAAATAAATCTGGGGGAGTCCCTGCAGGTCTACTGATGGGGGGGCTCTCTCAGTACATGTTGACAACTAGGAGGGCAGATGGATGCAAACCTGTAATTTTGCTGCCTGGCAAAATGCCTGAAATAAATGTATATTCACTACCAGTCAAAAGTTTTTGCACACACTGAGATTTTCTGCAATTGCATGTTACTCAATTAATATTCACTAAAAACATTCTTTGCTAAAGAATACATGTACTTTCTGTTCACCGTCTGAGTAACTTTTATTAGCAAGAAAATGTCAAGCGTATCAAAGTAACCTCCTTTAGCAGTGATTACAGCAGAGAAAATCTGAGGCATTCTTTCTACAAGAGACATGAATACTGCTCTGTTTCATGGGATGAAACAGGTAAGCAGTGCATTTAAAGTTAAAGGAGAGCCTAGAATATGACTCTGCCATCACCACACAACCAGTTAATAGGGTGTCAGACATGCACTGTTACATACTCTTTCCATGTTATAAAAGAAAGTTTAATTTTCATTTATAGTTGTTCACTCAACTTTCCAATGCTTAACAAGAATAAAAGACCTGCAGTTTATGAAATAAATGGAAAAGTGGTAAAAACCTGTGGTGTGAACAAAACTTTTGACTTGTACTGTATAAAGTGCAAAAGTCTTAGACAGATGTTGAAATGATAATGTCAGGTAAACTGTGTCAGCTTAGCTGTTTGAAAACATCCCAGTCACTCAAAGTCACCTGGCTATTTACACTGAGCATCCAGTACAGCCATGCATTTCTTTGACTTGACCTGATCCCACCTTGTCTGGCTGATCAATATCTCACTGAGTCATTTAACTAATTTCATTAATTAATTGAGCTGGTGGTGTAATGTAATGAATAAATGACTGAGCTGCCCCTCAGCTAGCCATCCGGCGAGATGTCAGTAACTTTGCGGGGAACAGAATTTGCATAAGTTGTAATTTTATATATGTTTTTTATTTTAGTAAGTTTGCACTTACTAGCCAGAAATACAGCATTAAACACTTCTTTGACTGCATAAGACTATTTGCACAAGTACTGTATATTGATCCCTTTACTAGTTTGGCACTTGGTACAACTTTAAAGTGAAACAAGTTTTGATTGCAGGGATATTTTTTTTCTTTTTGAGGGTCTAACATTAAGGAAAAAACTGAGGAGATGTAAAATTCCAGCCTATAAATCTGAACAGCAAATATAAAGCTTTGACTTTTTTTAATCCGAAGACTGTGGGGTTTCTGTATCTGCTGAACGGGGCCTCAACCTGATCTCCTTCTGTCGTGGTTCAGTGACTTCCCTCTGCACAGTCTTGCTAGTTCATTTCCTAGCTCTCTGACCCGTTCACAAATCTCCCGGTGTCCTCAGTTAAACCCTGCTTGGAAACTGCTCGTTGAACCATTGCAGGAAAAAAAGCCTTAGCCATCTGCAAATATCAGGCTGGTGCGTTCTTAAAAATGTATTTTGACAGCATAGATTTAAACTCGTGTAATGAATGAACTGGAAATGGAATTGAAATTAATGCTAGGCGCCAGCTTTAATACCATGAACTTTCATATCATGACCTCATAATTGAAGTGATCCATCATTGTGTTACGCCCCCTAGAGGAGATGCTGCAAGCTGTGGAGAAAAAAAACTTTTGCGCATAATGTGTAACTGGCGTTGTGTAAAGAAAGTGCTGGGGTGGCTTGTGGGTAGGAGGGAGCAGCACTACAGAGGTGGGGTTTTAGATGGACTCTCCCTCCGTTCAGGGATTAGGGTGGGGTCATCTGTCTGACTTCATTAGCTGATGATGTCATAGTCTCTTCCTCCATAGTATCATTCATAAGCACGAATCTGCATCCATTCCCCCACGCTTCATGGCAGCATAGTACTCTCCAAAGCGTGTTAGAAACCCAAACCTGGCAGCCGGAGGGGTGGGATTCGAGACCCAGCACCACGCTGGTCATGCACCTCCTCTGTGGAGAATTATGGGAATGAACTGTGGACTCAGTGCTAACAAAGATCTAACACGTGAAGCAGACATTAGAACACGGAGCCTGTTGCCATGGTTGCATTCTGCGTGCATTCCGACTGCAGATACCCTTATTACAAAGCTGTCCCCCCCACCGCACCCCCACCACTGTACCCCCACCAAGCCAAGTAGCCACCAGCTCCTTCAACCACCCCAACCCTAACCCCCCACCCAAGCATGAATAGCCTCATGCTGCTTCTGTGCTGCTCAGATAAGACCTATTGTCATCAGGGACGCAGGGGGAGGTACCTCTGTGGTATCATGCCCCCCCCCCTCGCTCTGCCACATGACCTGGGGCATCAGATACAGCTCAGCCAGAAACAGGGCTGTGGGGAAAAAAACGCACGCCCCCTGGTGGACAGGGTTATGTGCACAGAAAGGCAACCGGCATCAGCTGAGACATCCACTGGTATTGATGATGCGAGCTTTAGATATGGGAGGGGGCATGTCACGTGTATGCAAACAAAGGGACAGATCCTTCTTAAAGAGCTTTGGAATGTGTTTGATTCGTTTCTCTCTCTCTCTTTCCATGTTTGTCTAACCCCAGCGTCAGATTCTCCCCCGGAGCTGCAGAATTACCTCGTGACTCCTCCCGCGCTGTGTGCTGAATCCCGCTTTTCATAATCCTGCTTTTCATAACTATGCAACAGCCGCAGCCTCGGTAATGTGTGGACACACTAACGGCACCCGGGAATTCGGCGCGAGCCTTGGGGGAGGAGGGGGGGTGCATCTATGACACCGCTCTGCTACAACCCATTAGCATTTCACTTCTGAATTATTATTTTCTTTTTTATGGTGGATTAACTTATCTGGGGGCCCTAGGCTGACATCAGCAGGGACACTCAGGTGTTGCCGATTTAACTAACCCCCCCATTTTTCCCAAGGTGGGGTGGAGCGCTGATGTTTGCCACGGCCCTAGGCTATAGCCTATAGTCTATGTGTTATCCCCCCCCCCCCCATCCTGAGTATGATTATTGTTGTTAATATTAGTATTATTATCTCTTTCTTATCCATGCTTCATCCAGTGAGAGCACTGTAAGTCACCCTCTCTTTTAACATACAATGCACTTAGACAGCTGGAAGTCCACCACAGCAGAGACAAATATAAAGCATATAATGACATCACCAGTATAGTGACACCAGCAAGCTGCCAGCTCACGTCCCAGAGGATCCCCAGCTGTTGTGGGGTGCTTAACCCAAACTTGTTCCTTTAAAAAGACACAGCTGTACAAGGGCGGAAAAAGCAGACGCTGTGGACTTCTGGGTAAAAGTGTTCCATGTGCATATATGCGTAACTAGGCATAGATAACCAAACTTTCATCACTATAAACCATCTCAGCGACGGTGGATTGAGAGGCTTTGTGTTCTTTTGTAGCTTAAGCCCAACTCAACCCCTCGCAGCAAGTGTAGCAGGTCCGGTGCTTTGGATTCAGGTCTTGTGCGTCCCAGGTGATTGCATTGTCCGCCATCCTGGCACGAGTCACCCCCCCCCCCCTTCCCCCACCGCAAACCGTGCCTAACACGAATACAGTCCTCATGTTCCTCCATGGCTCGGGGAACCAGAAGGATTTAGTTGGGAGATTAATTTTTTTTTGTCTGGGTTCAACGCTTTCACCTTCGCCTGCTGAAGAATCTGCGATTGTGGGCGAGGGGGGCCAATATGGCTTAGAAAGCAGGTTTTTCCATTGTATCCGTCAGTCATCACTCACCCCCCCCCCCCCCCCCCCCCCCACACACACAATAAAACGGCCCACTAACCCTGCTATTAATAACCTGAGAGATTATACACTAGAATCCATGGAGTCGGAGGCAAATGATCTGGAAACCTCCCTCGCAAAATAATATACTTGATTTCCTGTAATGGCAAAAATACCTTGCAGTATTACAAAGTCATCTCATGCTTTCGGCTAATTAACCTGAATTTCTTCAATAAATATCCAACAGTAGTGATGAAAAAGAAAACATCAAATTGTAAGGAAAGTCAGCATTAAAAACCTCTTATAAGTAACCCAATAATGGAAGGCCTCAAAAACTGGATTTTTATTTCTCTCAGCAGCTGGAAACCGTGGTAACAGACCATGCTTCCAAACGTAATCTGTTCCATAAGAAAAAGAACCTTCAGGGTGTGTTCTGCACTCCTATTCTGCATACTTAATTTATTTAAGTGGCTGAAATGAAATGAATAGGACTACCTTTTTCCTTCTCTAGCTAATCTTCTCTAAAGGATGCTATAAATAACCCATAATGCATTTCTTCGACTCACTACCTCTGTGGTTGGTTTCCTTACCCTGGATTCTCTCCATTCAACCCCAGGCTGAATTCCCAAGCGTTTGGTCATGCCAGTATCAGAGGCAGCTACTTTCCCGTAAGGCTCAGGTGCAGCAAAAGAAACCCCCCCACCCCCTCCATAGTCACATAGGGAGGTGTTGCTGGTGTAAGTCCGTAATGTTTCTGGCGAAAGCAATGGGATAGAATGAGAGGGACAGTGAACCAGAGTGGGGGGAATGAGAAACGGAGCATGGGGGGGCTGGAGTGGGGGCGAGCCGATTGCCTGGGAAATGGCTGTCAGCAAAGTAAGCCATTAAGGGCCCATGGCAGGGAGCACGGGCAGGATGTACAGCTTACAGCCATGAGCCAAATGAGGTGCATCTACCAGCGGTTTGCTGTCGGGACGTTAAAGAGCGGAGAGGGAAAGGAGAGGGACAGGATAGAGCTGGACATGCGTGTGGTAAAGACACGCATGTTTGACCTGTGAGGCGGACAGACACACGTATGACCTGTGAGGCGGACAGCAGACTCATGTAGATAGGGGCAGCTGTGCTAATGCTAAATGCTAACCGTTAATGCTAACTTGTTACAAACAGACTCAGCTCTGCCTCTCCGGCTACAGAGTTTGTTACTCCCACAATGGGAGCTTCACACACTGTGCAGCTCTCTGATGAAGTGTCAGGCACGTAAATACAGCGTAAAGGCAAGACCGAAAGCGACTGTCAGCCAGCAGAATGAAGATGAAGGCTAACCCAGCTACCGGATTAAAGCTCTCCAGAGCGTTACCAGGAGCCAGTATCCCTCTCTACCTTCTGGCAGCTTGCAGTTAGAGTTTCGAATGAGTCATGTGATCCTTTTCGCGGGGTGCACTCGGTGAGTCTTTTTCCCAGCATCCTCGCTGCTCCTAGCACTGCATCTTCTCGCCCAGTGGCGATCTGTGCAGAAAACTATTGCCGTATTTTACCTGTCTGTTTGAATTTTAAATCGAAAACGTCGTCAACATTAATCTGAAAATTTCCTGAGGATTTGGCTGAAAAGTAGTTAGAAAACCCCGATTTCCCCACCGTGTCTGTCCCTCAGCTGCCCGGTACTGGAGGGAGAATCGGCAGCAGACGCAACCCCGTTCACCTTGCCGCTCACATCCCTGACAGCGTGTCCTCGTTTAACTCACACAGTAACACAATTGCCTCTGAAAACTCACACTCCTTTCTCACCCAGCCACCCCTCGGATTCCAGTCCTCAGAGGAACTTTATTTCCCAAAATCCAGGACTTCTGTGGCCCTGTATCAGTCCTTACTGACACAGTAGAAGAATAATTGGACTTTGCTCATCAATTGAGCAACTAAATCCGGCTGCTCCAGGTTTAACACATTCATATATTTTATAGTTTTATATCCGACATACAATACATTTTTATGAATTATTCGATTGAATTGGCTCCCTTGGAGTGATTTATCAAGAAGGTCTGATGGTGTTAAAGAGTAGCACTTTTGTAAATGGACACATGGGGGCGACACTAGTTACACAGCTCTAAATTTCAAGACCCGAGAGGAGCCTTGGAAGTAAGACGGATGTTCTACCAGGATCCTGGAGAATGGAACATTACCTCTGCCAATAATGGGCCTCGACTATCCTTATTTGATCAAAATTTCAGTGTTGCTATTTGCCAGTGAGTGACATAATCATAATGTTTTTGGCTGTTGATTGGTTGACTTAATTGATGTTTTGAACCCATCGCTTAAGTAGCTTCATCCATCCAAAAGTGTCAGTCAGGGCATCTCGTTTATTACGCAGAAGCTTCAGTATGTCTGGCTGAAGCAGGTTTGAAACTGAAGCTGCCAAACGAAAAGCACCAAATCAAAAATAAATTCAAGAACGCCAGCTGCTTGTTGATGGAGTGTTTAATAGCAACCGGCCAACAACTCGAGCAGCCCAGGGGCCTCTGACCATGTTAATGTGCCCCTGGTCACCACTGAGCCCCCAGCACTGTGGGATCACAGACTCCAGTTTTACTTCCCTCCCCAAACCCCCTGAGCCCCCCCTTACGGGACCAGTGACAGCCCCGAAGCCAATCCTCCGCCTGGCATCGTTTTTTTAGTCCCCGTTTAATCAGACGGCAGTTACGATCACCAGCTTCTTCTCCCTCTGACCGCACTGGCCTCTGTCTCTCACAGAAGGATGCCAATAGCGGGCGGCGGTTGCGTGTGGCTCTGATGTGAGCTGTTTTGCTGCAGTGAAGAGGACGCCGCACTCTGGACACTAACATGCCAGTGAGAATGCCCTGCAGTGCTGGAGACACAGTGACAAATGAGTCACCGTCGTCCCTGGCAGGTATGTTCCCACTGTGGCACTAAGCATCTCCTTTTAGAACATGGGGGGGGGGGTGCATTTTTGATACAGGCTATGAGCTTATTCCCCCCCCCTTTAAGTACTTTTATGCTAAAGCGAGCCACGTTAAAACCACGTTAAAACTTGTTGAGAGGAACCTGGCAAAGTGTGGAATCCAGGCCTGTACACAGTGACACGCCGTCAGCTGGCGTCAAGGACGACGTTGACGCTTCCATACTCCACAGTGAGGAGAGCACAGACATTCAGCGCACGGCCAGAGGAGACGGAATACATCGGGCTTTCCTTGAGGAATGCCCAAAAGAGGTTTTTCAAAGCACCTCGCCTCTCCGGCGTATCCGAGACGCCAAGACCGTGGCCCTTTTCCTGCGGAGATGACGCCTCTGAGAGGAGGGCACCCTGACCGCGAGGTCTCTGATACACACGGACAGGGACGTCTCCAGACGCCTGGGGAATCCTTTTGCCGAGTTGAGGGGGAGTGATGAATTAAGCTTTTGGTTCTCACAGACTTCAGAAACATACTCTCACAAAGGTCTGGCTTCAAGATATATCTGTGAACGATTGCCAGACCAGGCAATCAGAGCTCTGATGTCATTTACTATCTATCTATCTATCTATCTATCTATCTATCTATCTATCTATCTATCCATCCATCCATCCATCCATCCATCCAAATGTGTCATATGATGAAGTCGGGCGGGCTGAGGGGGGGGGGAGGTTGGTGGAGGAAAGTGTACAGAGACTGTTGCCGATTCTCTCCCTCATCTGTGCCCCCCCCCCCAAAGCTACAGTCCTTCAGACAGCTGCTGCATCTCACTGGAGAAAACTGCTCTTTTGAAAAATTAACTCAAAGACAGATCTTCTGAGAAACCATTTCTCAACTCTGTTTATGAAACTGAAAACAAATTTAAAAATGCAAAGCTCATTTCTTTCTAACGACTTTTCCACAACATTTTATTCATATTTTATTTTTACTCCATAATCACCAAGCACTATTTTTCTTTCATGAATGTTAATTTAACATGTATTTTCTTTATTTATCCACAAGCCCACATTTCTTCCACATTGTAAACTTTTCTTGCAGTTTATGTTCTTTCCTTTCTAGTCCAACAAGAACTGCAATAACAATTTCTTGCTTAGCTAAGACGTTTCAATCCACCAACAGCATTTATACTCATGTACGCATCTGCATATTTTACGTGGATTCAGGTTAAGCACCATCCCCAAGGGCACAACATCATTGCAGCTGTCAGGACTGCATCTTCTCGATTTTGCAATTTCCTTTGTTACCGGTGCTGAAATAGGACACAGGAGAAAATTAGCATGTTCTTCTGATTTTGCTTTGAAGTGTCAGATGGGGAAGGACGCTGCGATCCCCAGACTCACACTTTGGGTAATTCATCTGCCGCATTTGCTGACACACCTGTCTCAAAGAAGAATGTCACCTGTGGGTGGGTGGGACATCTGCGAGCGTGTGAGCAGCTGGGGGTCAGATTGCTCCCGGGGGGGTCCCTGCTCACAGACAAGATTTTGCCCAAGGAGCCTTTGTCTCTGGATCAGCGCTTCAAAAATTTCTCCAGTGACTCAATTTGTCTTTTATAATTAGGTCCCATTTGAGGATGACATGTGGGTGCAGGGGGTTGAATATTTGGGGGGGGGGGGGGGTGTAGCA
>JAODJU010000046.1:4168788-4188040 GCA_026776725.1 Gnathonemus echidnorhynchus
GGGGGGGACGGGTTTGCATAGATCACATTTGGGGACCAAAATGTCCCCAAAATGTGGTAAAACCTGAAACTTTTTTCAGGTTGCCATTTCGATAACCGCAATTTTACAAAAATTTGTGAATGCAATCAAAAAACTAAAAATGCCAAAAGTCTTGAATTTTGTTTTGTTACTTGGTTGTGTGTGTGTGTGTGTGTGTGTGTGTCCATTGATTCCTTTTCTCAACACAGCCCCCCTGTTATGCTCCTGCGCACGAGAGGATTATGGCATTGTGAGCAGATCAAGGCCAGACACTGGATCGTCCCGCAAGTTCCCCCCCCCGCCTCGTTCGTATCCTCGGGCCCAGGTAGAGTGACCTCCTGACCAGTGGAGGACGAGTAGAATTGGGCTCATGCCGCCCCATCCAAACGCTCAAGCAGACCAGCACGGGAGAATACCGGCTGTTGCCATGGCAACACCGAGGCCAGACTTAATCAATGGCATTCGGTGATGAATAATGGAGTGTATGGATTTCGGGTCTCGCTCCTTCAGGATTCAGAAGAAGGAAATGCACCTACTCCCGACATATTTTTCCTGTCCCTATTTCACTACTGATTTCCGTTTTTTTGGAGGTGTTGTCCTCCAGTGGCCCATGGCAGCATACATTTTTTATGTGACATCCACCCCCCCCCCCACAGCCAAGTCCACTGTGCCGTCACGGTTACGGTGCTGGCACGCTTCCCAGTGGAGCGGACCTCTATTCCCGTCGTCTTCCGAGGACTCCGATAAGTAAATTACGATATTCCTAACGGCTTCCTTTGTGTACCACTGCTCTGTTGAGCCTAAACCCCCACCCATGTTAAATGCATGAACTGCGCTCCACAGAAGCAGAGAGATCCTGAAGCAGATCTCTGTCTGAGCAGGCTGATTTTCCCGATCGGGAATTCGTGTCTCGCAGCCAGATGTTATTCCTGGTTGCATCTCCCTCTGTGAATTCCAGTTTGGTGTCTTCATGTTGCCTTGGGCACATCAGCATAACATAACACGTTACTAAAACTTGCTGTGCAGCGATGATCACAGTTGCCTTGAATAATAATTAAGAATATACAGAGTTAATGAGGAGATTTCCTATTCATACTCGCTTTGTAGATTCCCAGCTCCTCTGGGTCTGATACTAAGATCTGCCCAGACTGAGTAAAACCCCAAATGTCCTTCAGGAATCACTCGGCCCTACAGTAGATATCGGTTGATACTGGCTTAAAAAGCAATATTCCCCTCTATTTATTTTTCACGTGCACAGCACGGGCCCCGTCCCTTTAAGATGAGGTGCCGCCCCTTTAAGTTGTGTCAGTCTGGAAAATCCGGGGGACGGCGACCAGGCCCCGCCTCCCCCATGCGTGGAGGGTCGGCCAGCCGTGACGTCGTCACCCGTCTGCCGGAGAACTTCACGTCTTGCTGGAAACAGCAAACCTGCCCCATCCGGTGAGCATTAGAGGAAACATTCCCTCTTCTCCGCGTGGGATTCAAACAAACCCTATGACGTGATTGGCCCCACTGTCCGGTGGGACGGCCCACATCTTCCCCATCATCATGCATGCCACTGCTGCCCTCATGTGGTGACCCATGACCTCTGACCCCTGCCAAATCCCCTGACATGTTCCTGCAATTTCCTGCCCCGCCCCCTGATCTCCCAGAGTCTCCCCAGGGAGATGTGGCCAGCTGACCCTGTTTACACAAGCTGGTATGAAGAAGAACAGAGTAACAAGTCAAATAATCGGTCGGTGCCTTTGGTTACTGTTTCCACAGGTTTCATTTATTACATCTCGTGCCCGGACGGCCTTGAAAGAGCGCTACCTAAAACCTTATATCTGTCCGCTATCTCGCATGAGCTGGGTTCCGATTTCAGTGAAGGCAGTTATCCTCCAGCTTTGGGATTTGTCCATACAGTCTAATTTACCACTTATCTGAGACACTCTTCTAGTTTATTATATTAAATACAAAATGCACTCACCTCCCAAACAAAATAAAACCTGCAAATAAAGATTTATGAAATTTAACTCTGCGCTACGACGACTGTAACATCGTGATGACTGATGGTGCCAAACTTCCTCATTAAAACATCTTGTCTGTCAGGGGTCACCCACTCCCTCGTAAACTCCAGTGTTCCGCCGGGGGGGGGGGGGGGGGGGCGGGGGGGGCAATGCGGGGTTAGACAGACAGACCGGCAAATCCGCGCACCTCGGGCGGGATCAGCACTTAAACGGATCCGTGATGAAACATTTAGCGGGAATCTCGCAGGGAGGGATAACTGTGACATTGCTCCCAGGTCGTTATTCGGCCTCCATGTCCCTTGTGGTTCACGTACGTAGGGAAACACACGTCCCCCTCTCCTCCTCCCCCACCCTCTCCATCCTGCCTCAAGCCTCAACACCCCCCCAGCCCCCGGACTCCCAGTCCTGGGCCCGTCTTCCTCCCCACACTGTCTAGTGCCGGGCCGTTCCAGGATGTTCGCTGACCTTGCCTGCCCCCCCTTCCTCCGGACTTATCTGTGCAGCCTTTGTCCCACACGTCGCCCGGGCCGACCCGTCTCCGCGCCGTTGGTCTGCTGCTCGATCATCTCGCTGCACTGGCCACTGCGGCACTGTCACTGCGCCTCTCCAGCTCTCCCCTGCCTCTCCCTCTACCAACGCCCTCCTCCACATTCACTGGACAATTCAACATCTTTTAAGGTGCAGCTAATAAATAGTGATTAGGAACATAACTAATTTTCCACTCAATACATTGGAAAGTTAAAAAACAAACTCAGGATTCCATCTCTAAGAGTCTAATCCTCTAACCCAGTTTACTGCCCTTAGCACCAGTTCCATTCCCAAGAATCTTGCTGCTGTTCATCAGAATGGCCCATTTACTATTGCTGAAATGCACAAAAAAGAAAAAGCGGAAATCTTTTAATATTATCCCAAACGTCTCCTAATCACAATGACTATTTTCTTCTTATGCATATTCATTATTTTCGTATGTATTTTGTTTGTTTTTATGTATATTTAATATTAATATCCATCCATCCATCCATTTGTCATATCAGCTTGCTGACCCATTACACTATCATTATTTTTCTTTAGTATTATTTATTATTGATGTGCTATTAAGACAATGTCACCCAGAGCTGGCCGTGTGGACCTCATTCCTCCTGCATGTTCTGTCCGGATCCTCAGGACTGTTCTTTGTTGTGATGATCCATCCATCTTGCTGGTTGTTTCTTGTCTTCCTGTACAGACATTAAATGGGGCTGCTTTTTTTATTTTAAAGTGTCATCACAATTAGTTTCATTATCATTTCAAACAGATCTCATTAACAGTTCAAGTGAGTGAGCTGTGGAGAGCTGTGGGTGCCTTTCATCAGGTTAAACTCCTGAAATTAACATTTTCTATAAATATTGTCTGTACTGAACCTTCGGCTTAAGTTAACATCCTACTGCAAGTCTACAGGAAACCATACTAAGGAGATGATGTGAATCAGTGCTTTGCATGTTCGCCATTAATTTGCGCTTATTGGCATATGTGCTGTATATTGGCTTGTTAGCATGTGTGCTATACATCGACTCTTTAGCACGTAGGCTGTAGATTAGCTCTTATTAGCAAGTATGGCTATAGATTAGCCCATATTAGCTTGTAGGCTGTAGATTAGCCCTTATTAGCATGTAGGCTATAGATTAGCCCATATTAGCATGTAGGTTGTAGATTAGCCTATATTAACATATCTAGTGTAGATTGGGTGCAGGTGATTCAGATGAGTCTAGCTGCTAAACAGAGACTGTGTGTCTGTAAGGTATGCTCCAAGAACAACGGTATGCTCATGATTCAGGGTGTGAGCTGAAAACAAGGCAAACCGCCTAGTTCAGTTCCCCTGTGGGGAAGAAAAACGGAAATTGATCTGTATTCGGAAAAGGAGGTCTCGCAAACAAAGCAGAACGTGCCAAACAAGCAGTCAGCCAAATTTTTATTCCTTTTTTATAAGGAAGCTTGTCTCTGCTTCCTCAACCCCACATATGTGTAGAGAGCAAGTTGAGAAGAATGATCAGCATCACTGTTCATCATGAAGTCCCATTAAATGTCTCAGTAAGGATGTAATCTTATATGCGGGGTAAGTAGTGACCCAGTGGCCTAATGGATAAGGCATCAGCCTCCGGAGCTGGCGATTGTGGGTTCAAGTCCCATCTGGGTCAGATGCGACATCATTTGGTTATATGGGGCAGTGTGAGGTTCAGCTGGTTTTGCATCTGTTCCTGTCATCCAAAGGTCACCAAGCTCAGCAGAATTGTCACATAACTGTCAGACCCCTTTTCCCTGGAAAGCTGTTACAGGGTTTCTGGGTAAATGGCTGACCTTGCACTTACTGCACTCTCCGATACGTATTTGTATACATTTTAAAATGAGGAAATGGGATATATCAAAATGAAATAATTCCAGTGTACCTGTATGTGTACAGATGGCAAATAGAGCATCACTTTGCTTGTGCTTCACTGTATGTCTCCTGGTGTTTGCAGCCTGGTGTTGTGCCTTAACATTTAAGCACATCCTGTGATGGGAATACTTCTCCATAAATATTTGCAGATCTTTTGACAGCCAGGGAAATAAATAGTGGTTTTTCCATGGAGGGAGGGGGGACTCACACTTGCCCCCATCCTAAGTGAAGTCTTAAGGGGCCACATCCCCCCCACCCTCTTGATTAGCGCATGTCATATTTAAATTATAGACGGATCATTTTCCGGCATTGTGCAGCAATTCAGTTGTTAAAAGCGTTTGGACACTGTGACATGTGTTTCCCAAAAATGTGCCTACTTGCCACTAGTTAGGATTTTGCTGGGCGGTGCATATGTCCGTCGCAGAAGGTCGCTTGGCTCCACCCCCTTTTTAAGACATTAATTAGGAAGGAGGGTGAAGATGCTGTGAGAGGCTCTGGAGGGAGCTTCAGACATGCGTGTATGTGGATTCGTCTTCATGAGAACCTGTTCTCAAACTTTCTTGCTAGACTATGGTTCAAATGCTTCCCTGCAGAAATATCTTGTTATTATCATATATATAGAGGTCCCCTGTGAATGTGCCCTCTTTTGGAGTCAGTACTCTGTAAAAGGTTGCCGTGAGTCTGTACCGAAATGTTATGTTTCGTCTGAAGCTGTAAAAATGCTGAGGGTAAGCAGGGCGAGACACTGCTGTGAATCTTTCATCATCGTCTTCTATAGACACTTTTCTCAGCCTGTGTGTCAAGTGCAGCTTGAGACAGCTGGCTGGGGCATCCATCCTGCTTCTGGATGCCCTCCTTTCTGACATGGGATTACAGAGCCTCTAATACCCTCATCCATTGGGATGATTTTATCTGGAGGGGGGGGGATTCTACGGGACAGAAAAAGTAATCGAGCTCCTCTCAGACGCCCTCCGGATTACACGGCCGGGGTGGAGCTTCATCCCTTGTTTTTCTGAGTGAGACGGGAACGAAGGAATGAGGAGTGGATGGATGAAAGGGGCATCAAGGTTTACTAGGTTCCATATGTGAAAACATAGAAGTATTTTGCAGTGAAGGTGAGGTTCTCAGCTACAGGAACCCAGAGTGATGAGGTGAGCCTTGAGGTTCAAGCTGTGACCCGCCTCTGCTTTGAGGGTTCCTCCCCACACTTTCCTCCCGGACCTATTTATTACCATATTTATTTTCCTTTGGGCATCCTCCTGCGCTCATACCTTAGGTGACCTTCAGTCAGGGCCATGGAGTCCATGTTTTGGTTATCCTTCGCGGTCGTTTTATTTGGGTCTACTAATGGAGGCTCAGAATAATGTTGACACGGGTGTGTGTGTGTGTGTGTGTGTGTGAGTGTGTGTGCAAGGGTGGGGGACGGAAAGAAGGAGAGGTGACTTGGTCAGGAAAGAGAGAAGGATAAATTATTACACGCTGACACCCATGTGAGCCCCCAGACACTCGCTAATAAGGCAGTCCTGCTGGTTTTAAACCTCCGCCATAAAAATGTTTACTGACACTCAGACTTGTTAGCCTGATCATGCAGTGGAGTACAGTGGCCCCTCTTTTGGGCCAGTTTCAGGGCAAATAGAGGAAATGGTCCTGACCTCTCAGCAGAAATGACATGCTAATGGCCTGTTTAAAATTATGGTTGCTAGGGGCTACTTTCCCAGCATGCTCAGCTGGACGGGGGCTCCATTGTATCGCCTGAATGAGACTTCAGAAGCCGAGCTTCGTGAAATCTCCCCCCCCGAAAATCCCTAAAAGAAGCTGATGCCTGAAACTAGAAGACTCATCAATGTAAATGCATCTATGTATAGCAGGACCGCAAAAATCATCTTGTTATCGGTGACATTGAAGGCTGTGTATCGGGGGAGCAGGATCCAGGGTTTACCGAGAGCCACGTATGAATGGCGGAGCAGCAAAAGGAATAATTAACACTTCCTTTTTTCCACACTTCTCCAGTTTCCACAGGAAATGTGTTTTCGCATTTCTGCAGCCCATGTTCTGTGGCCCAGACATTCAATGGAGCATCCTACACCAATCAGCTGTGCCGCGATACTCCCTGTGGCGTGTGCTCATTATGAGCCCTGTGCCTGCCGACGCAGGCTGCTGATTGGCCACTGATGTCATGTGACATGTACAGGACAACATGTGGTAAACATATTAGTGCAGATGGCCCTGGTCGACCACTTCATCTCTGGGATTTTCGACAGAAAGTTGCTACAGTAACAGTACAGCATAATGGCTTGCCAGTGAGTGTAAAATTAATGCTATTTCTAGATTCAGAACAAGGCTGAAATATCTAGGATCTAATGGAATTTTGAAAACAAATCATGTTGTCTCATCTTAAGATTAGGCTGTTAAAATCTGGATAATTGTGATGCATGATTTGGAAAGTACCATATTAACTGTTAAGAAAAATTTGTGTGTCGTCCAAGAGAAACTAATAGACCAACTAAGATCATTTTCTGCCCAAGAAAAGGAAAAATTACAATCCATCGCAGGCGAGCTTTGTGAAATAAATCGGTGCTTCTTCTCTCTTTTCGTGTCGCAGTGACAACACTGAAGGATACTGAAGGATACTGGAAATTGTATAAACTGGCAAGACATTTAAAAAGGAAAGGAAATTTACTTGAGTGCATGTCAGTTAGGTTATGAATGGCTATGTGTGGAATGCAGTGCGAACTCAAGTGGTGAGTTCAACATTTACCTCACTGCAACTCTCTGTCTCATTTAGGGAAATAACTGGAGTATATACACACACACACAGATTTGTAATTATATCTTTGTGGGGACTCTCCATACATTTTTATGGGGAAAACTCGAATCCCAACATGACAACCTTAACCCCTACCCAGCACTAACCATAACCATAAGTAACCAAACAAAACACGAGATTTTTGGCATTTTTACTTTTTTGATTGCATTTGTTGTGGGTACCTGAAAAATGTCAAACAGGTTTTTATTGCATTGTGGGGGGGCATTTGGTCCCCCCAATAATAATAGTAATTTGAACCTAATCCACACAAACACACACACACACACACACACACACTCACAAAAACGATTGGATCGTCAGGGCATATGCAACACAAACAACCTCTGTAAACAACTGATCAATACCTCTCCCAACCCCACTAAAACTGTGCATTACGTAGCCAATGATCTGACCCCAACCCCCCAACCCGGGTTAGAGTCCAAATAAATACCACTGGATGATTTTCTTCCCCAGAGGTGACATCATCACGCAAAACGTACCCAGTGACAGTCCTTAGGTCCTTATCTTACTCCCTGTACTGTATCCACTCATCTGCTGCTTAGAAATACGCGTTGCTGTTGGCTTACGCTGGAGCCAGGGGGGGGGGAGCCTTGGGGGGTTTCTGACGAAGCCGTCAATAGCGATCGGCGTCTGGAGAGCTGATAGAGAGTATTGCGTTGGCAATTCCTCAAGGGACTTGGCAGAAAGCAGTCAGACATGTTTTTTTTGGGGCTGGGTTCTGGGTTGGGATGGTTTAGGGGATGAGAAATCTTGAATATTGTAAACTTTGGTTCTGTTCCTCTCCTTAGAACTGCTACAGGTGTGGAATTGTGTCCCAACATGTGGCACGCTCTTATTGTCTACAAACCACACTGGAGTGAGCGGAATGGCAAACTCGTGTCACATGACCCATGACAATGTTGGCATAAACGAAGGAACTAGCACAAAGGAACATAGTGGTGTAAATGAACACTCTGGCATGTCAATGTTCAGACCTTCTGCTTAGATGTAAACAAGCATCCCAGGTAGCAGATTAAATGGAGCTCTGTCTGTCTGTCTATTTGCTTTTCTCGCTGGCTATTTGAGTTTCGCGAGGGGTCAGTTGGTCTTCATTAGCCAACAAGGGCGTGAAAAGAAAATAATGGAGTAATTCTGTGTCTCGGGAGTGAAGGCCTTGTCGCTTCACTAACGGCCCGAAAGCCTGTTTGGGAATTTATGGTGGGACGACTCACCGTTTGCTGTTCTGCTCGAGGAAGCTCCAAGGTCTGTATAGATGGCGTGCATGACTACGACCTTAACGTCAACAGTCTGAAGAAAGGGATCTGTGTCATTCAGATCATGTTCTAGGGACTTGAGTTGTCCGGCCTGTTTATAGAAACTAGCCAGTTGTGTTTAAACAGGAACTGGAGGCCAGTATTTTGTGGTAGGGGGGTGGGGGGGGGGTGCTCTTGGAATGCTCTGATTACTGTTACAGGATGTGAAATGCTTACAGAAAATGGAGGGTCATGCCAGGTAGCGATGAGAGAAATGAGGCTTCTAAAATCCATAATAATCGTGATAATAGTGTGATGTCTTTTAACACCCAGTCTTAGTCGCTTCCCATTGGTTGCTAGTTTATTGATTGTCATTGGTCTAAATCAGGCATTGATTGAATGCACATAGTAATCCCACCCACCAGGGTCTTGAAAACCTCATTCTGTAGTTCATTAATTTTCAGGCTCAGATACCGTATATGGTCATATATAAACAAAGACAATGTATCGAAAAAAGGGATTATATTACATATATTACAGTACCCAATCTGAAGTCCAAGACTTCAGATTTTTTTTGTATGGCAGCGTCTTTAAATTGGGGACAGAGGTTTTAACCTTTGCAGCTGTATGGGATTCTGCGTAAAACTTAATTATGCACCCAAACAGCCCTCTACGGTCTCATGATAAATTTTTTTTCCCCATGTTTTGAGTCAGTGTCATATGATACTGGCTTATCTGAAAGAGTCATATTCATGGGAAAAGGAGCAGGTTTGCAGGGTTTATGAACTCAAACTATAGGTGGGCTTACAGCCAAGACCCACTCCAGTGATTGTTGCTCATGTAAAATACAGGCAGGCAGCGAAAGAACTGATGCTGATACTTATCAGTATGATAAATAATTCAAATAAATATGAATATAAGCTCCACTTGCCGTTACAGTATGGGCTTAATGTCATCTGCTCAGTGGACATTGTTGTTGCTTTTATTTCTGTTGATGCATTCACTCACCGCAAAGGGCTGCGATGTTTTTTTTTTTGCTGGTTTTGTGACATACAGAAATCTTCCCAACATATATTTCTGGCTCTTCCTTCCTTTTCTGGGGGGAGGGGGTTGTGAATCTTGGTGCCTTGGCGGAGATCCAGACTTCATTCACTGTGATTCCATGTGTCCGCCAGTGGGACTCCAAAACAACAAAAGGCTCTTGCCAATCAGGGCCAAGGCCAGCCGCCACGTTGGGATACTGCCTTTCGGGTGTTTATGTCACCAGGCACTTGGTGACCAATTGGCTGCAAGAAGATGGGTCTATTTAACAGAAGTACTGACGGGTTTTAGTGACTGGTGACTGCTTTATAGGCCTATAAGACTTTCTCTGGGCCGAGGACATGGGCGGTCATTTCATCTTTAGAATGAAGCAATGGGTGTCGGGTCTGTACCTGAGGCAAATTCTGGGTATATATCCTGCTCTTTTGGAAGCTGCATACAGGTGACTGAAGGGCTTGGTCATCTTATTTACACGGACCTATCAAAATGAAATGACGACTTATTTTCCCAGTGGGCACGGGTACATTGGGATGTTTCTTTTTACAAATCCCATCATGCTCTCCTTTTTAAAGACACATGAACACGTATAAGTGGGAGTAAAACTTCTAAGTACTGGGTCTGCCATTCATTTGGCACCTCTTGAGCATTTGGGTTAAGGGTCTCGGCCAAGGAGCCAAGAGCGACACTACTGTCCGGCTGCAGACGGGATTCAAGCCAGTGACCTTCCAATCGCAGACATGGAGGCCTAACCCACTTAGGTGCTCCGAACCCCCTGCATTTTGCTGTTCGGAGCCTAATTAATTACCAGCACCTGAGCCATCTTTTATCTGCTTCACCAGGTGGAACCCAGCAGGTCAAGTGCCTCGCTCCAAGCGATAACGACACAGATGTCAGAGCACAGACGTCGAAACCAGTCTGTTAGCTCAGAATAATATTAATCTGTTTATCCTTGTGTGACCTGTTGAACTGTGAAACACTCATTCTTCTCATTCGGGATAGAGGTCCATAAGCAGGCCACCCCTTGCAGCCGGAGTAGAGCCTGGGGGCTTGCCAGGGACCAAGTTTAAAGAACAACCGTCGAAAACAAACAAGTGGCTAATCGTGGCCGTTATTTTCTGAGTGTGTTGAGGAGACTGGGCTGAGGGGGAGTGTAGAGACAGGGCATAATCCCTCCATTCAGCATCAGATAAGAAGGCGGCTCACTGAAAGGCCAGAGGAAAGCTACTCATGGACCTTTAGACCACTTAGATGAGAATAATACGCCGTGTTGGTCTTGTACCTCCGGAGATGAAAAAATGGCGCAGACCTGCAGAGCTGAGAAGGGGGACTGTTCCATGTCCAAGAAGGGAGTGGGGGGAGGTTATGTTCTGCCTCAGGCCTCAGTCATTACTGGGGAAATATTTATCAAACATCAATGCAATATCTGCATCCCTTTCCACTGAGAAATATTAGAAATATTGAGAATTGAATATTATATATATATAAATTTTGCATAAAAAACAGGTATTGTTCTGGTGCACAATGTAGGCGTATGACACGTCACATGATGTAAATAGGTCAGCAGTCGAAATGCAGCTGCTCCTCCTCAGAGAACCACTCCTCCAGAAGGCTGAGACGTGCAGAAATCCCTAACGCGAGTGCTCCCTGGAAGCCAGCAACGTGACAGACTCCTCCACGCGCCGATTTCACCATGGCGACCTTTATCTGTGTAATCCGGCAGTGCGAGTGCCTACACCGCCACAAGGAAGCAGAGGTCGTCGATCCGCATGCAATGTACGCGGGCCTCAGGATGTCTGGGGATCAGCCTGCTTGTGGGGGGACACTTGGGGAATCGGCCCTGAAACAGCCAATTAGCTGCAGAAAGCATGAAATCGTAATACGCTGGGATGCCGGCTGGTAGTTTGTACAAATCCCGCCTAGCAGAATCTGGAGAAAGACAGCATGATGGGCTGACATGATTATTTATACCCCATGAAGCTTCCCACAGAGAGCGAGTGTGAATACTTTGCCTGGACTTCCACATGCTGGTACAGGTGCTATTTGCCATTAGGGATTCCTCCTGGAACAAGGAACCTCAAGAGTGGACTGTGGCTCTGTAATATGGCACCATGCCTGTCAGCAGAAGGTTGCTGGCTCCAAACCCAGGGTCGACTGAGTAATTTCAGTGTTGGGCCCTTGAGCAAGGCCCTTAACCCCAATTGCCCGACCCCCCGGCTGTTAATACTTTGCGACCAAAGCGAGGTGCTTAGCTGGTAATAACAGAGTATGTTCACGTTTCCTCAGGATCCAACAGGAGCTGCATAGCCCCAGCTCAGGGCACGATAGCGGCCTGCGGACCATCATCTGCTGATTGCCCACTGAAGGCTGCGTGCTGTAGTCTCAACAGGAGCACGGGGACGTAGCCAAAACATCCCGAGCTCACAGCAACACCGATAACAGGGCGAAAGACTAGCATGTGTCGGCAGAGAGCAGCAGGGCTGGCGGCTGCGACTGCTTCTACCTGAACGCCCATTGAAGTTCCCGTAATGGTTGATGGTTCTGGCCATTCCGCAGGCCGAAGGGGCTTCTTTCTGACAATTTCGATATTCGTGTTGATATCTGACATCCATTCTCACGTACCAACTCGAGTTCCAAGTTGCTTGTTTCCCATTTCCTGCTGAGTCTCTTAGCCGGTTTCATCTCATACTACTCGATGTTTGCGGCACAGAGCTCTTCCTCAATGCCATCTTTGTTTTTAACAGTACCTCCGAATTCATTCCGCCACTAACGTCCCCAGTAAAAGAGTTCTCGGCCGGTTTCCCACACCGTGTCCTCTCCATCATGTCATCGCACGGGCTTTAGCTCTTTTCTGCTAGGGATCTATTCTTAATTGTTCAATTTTTGTTTCATCGATCCATCTTCCATACCCGCTTATCCAGCACTGCGTCCCAGAGAGCCTGGTGCCTGTCTCGGGCAGCACAGGGCATGAGGCAGGGGACACTCTGAAGGGGACGCTAGACTCACACACACAATGGCACGCCGAGGGCATTTCCACGACAGCAATTTACCGAACCATGTGTTTTTGGATGGCAGCAAGAAATTGGAATATTCAGAGGAAACTCACAAACAGAAGGAGAGAATGCAAACTTGACACAGGGATATATGTCGAGTTTACAGCCCCGAGGGTGTGAGGTGCTACCCAATGCATCACCTACAGTCCCATTACGCTTCCTAACTCTTCGAAACTCCTTCTGTTGCTAAGCTAACTGCTGTAGCTCCTGGTTCATTGGCGTATCAGTTAAATGTACTCGTCCGATGACTGAGAGGCGTCAGCTATGAACCAATGAGTGACAGTCGCAGGTTGTGTGCAGAAAAAGCAGACACCGGACAGATCAAAGGAATTGTTCCTATTTGACAGGCGTGCCGCCTGTTGATTGTCCAACTGACGGACTCCCGCATGAGGCTGTACCCCTCGATCGGTGATGACAGTATGGATGCCATGTGGAGGATTGGCGGTCATTTCAGTGTAGTCAGTGCCCTGAAGTCCCTTTTTCTTCTAACACGACCCAGAATGTGAAGACTAAGGGACACATTGGGGAAAGTAGGGCACTCTGTGGTATTAATCAAGCAAATTGCCACCAGACAGCACAACTAACTTGCTTCGTTTTTCTCCCACTCTTTTTTTCCGGATTAAGCTGATCCAGTGGATTGAAATCATGCAGCATGGCTGCAAATTGACGATGACACTCAGGATGAGACGTGACAGTAGCGTTGCCACAAGTCTCTTATAATATTATACGGGACGCAACAGTTTATTTTCCAATGCAGAACGATCCAGTATTGTAAGGGACGGCTGGCTCTAGGTGACAGATCACTTCTTTAAGGCACAAATTAAGCTGGAGATAGTTTGACAGATCATTCCTGGAAGGACAACCAAGATCATTTTGTGAATTTGTTCGGGGAACAGCTCAATTGGCCAGCATCGGCTCTTGTTTAGTCATCCTAACCATCCGTGTTCATAGGCTTAAACCAATATTCTTTTCTGAGTGTCAGGCTCTGTCAAGTTATCGGAGTGTATAATTCCATGCGATCCCCGTAAAAACTACAGAGATACCACATTTCTTCACATCCCTTTAGAGCTTTGACTTAAAACTTTAAAAACGTGAAGAGGTTTGACCCGCTGCTAAGCCCGAAAATATATGTGAAATCTTCCCAGAAACACTTTCATAAGGAGGGGGGTTCACCATTCTGAGAAATACCATATTTACCACTCCAAGACATATTTAGAGATTTTCCCAAGAATTAAAAACACCAGAATACAGTGATGAAGAGGACAAGCGGTAAAGAGCAGTTTAAATGTTCACTTGGGCCCAAAATAATGTCTGTGGCTGTCAGTGAACTTCTCACAACCTCACGGCCCCTTGAAAACATGGTCAGCTTGTGACTGTTCCGCTGGGTTTCCTGCTAGTAAACACAGCACACGATTCTCAATTATGAACACTCTGACAATGGTGGGCTGTTTGCGGCCCATTCATTCACCTCGGCGCTCGGAATGCAGACGCCTCCTTCACAATAGCCTGAGTGATACACGAACGTGCCAGTCGAGTTGATAATGTGGTAGCATGTTGGCTGAGCTAGAATGCTGCTAGGTGCAGATTGCCGAGGTCAGAAAGAGCCCAGCACAGCATGAAGTAGAGGGGCATTCATGCCCCCCAGATTAGATTATTGTAATCATCTGCCATTTGACTGGCTGAAAACTATCTGCGTACCTTTACACATTCCTGATGCGCCTTCAGCCTGCATGCACAGTGACAGAAAGTATTTACACTATCACTTCCCCCTTCTTGGTAATTTTGAAAGTTCAATATACGATAATGAAGAAGTGATCACATTTTAAATCCCTCTTACTACTATATGATCTGTGATTTGCATATTTGCGGAGATGTATTTAAAAAATGCTACTTAATGCTCTTTTTTACAAAGCTTCGGGAAATAACTTTTCCGTATTGGCCGTAGTGTCGTTTTCGTTTATGTTTTATGTTCTTCTCGCTGGAAAACCATCTGGCAGATCTAGCAGATCATCAGTCGGACCCCGACATCGACTTGGCAGCCGAGTTAGATAATCTATGTTAGAATTACACAGTGTTTTACAGAGGAAAACGCTCCTAAAATGCCGGGAAGCCGTCTGGTTTTAAAGCATGATGTTCTGAATAGAACTTAACTGGCTGTTTCCTTGAAAACCAAAGCAAGAGGCATGCTGTCAGTCATTTATCATGTGTCACCCTATGAGCTGGGGGGGAGGGGGGTCACATGACTGAAAGGTCATAACAGGAACAGGAAGTCCATGGAGGAGTGTGGCCGCTTTAAATCCAGGGAGGATTTCTGGTCATACACAAGGGAGTGGGGTTTAGTCACTTGTCATGTCGGGTCGTATACCTCCAGAGGACCCAGTCAGCACTCACCTCCCTCTGGGGGGGACACACGAAAGACCCCGAGTCATCCTTCTATCAACTGCGTCAGCCCAATCATCCCAGCACTGCTGCCGACGTGATAATCGTGCAAGGAAACGGTTGGCATCATGTTTGATTGAAGGAAGCCACAGAGTAGGACACCTTCAATTATGAGCGGAAGGGGGTCAAGGCAACATTTATGTCAAAATGGAAATACAGTATATAATTTAACCTTCATTCTTAAAACACAGCCACGTTAGTCGTAAATATACTTTGCATTCCACTCGTTCTTGCTACCTAAGTGTTCTGCGTTTCTAACTTGCCAGACAGCGTGAACACTTCCCAGCGGGCTGAGCTGTCGAGGTCTAGCTGTTTGACCTTGAGCGCTTTTATCATGGACCTGGAGAGCATCAGTACCCCCGGGCGTCACCCAGTACCAACTTACAGCTCTCTGTCTGTCACTCGTCACCCGCTCCTGTGAGAAAATTGGCATCGCAAACATGTCACACAGCTGCAAGAAACACAGACCTACGGGCAGGGGTTTAACCAGAGTATTTGCTTAGCAAATAACAGGACGACCCAAGTCGTTGCTAAGGAACTGGGCTTTTAGCTTAGCTTTCCGCTAAACGGCTTCGCCCGTCCTTAACCGGAAGCGGCCACTTGTCTCCGCCCCTGGATTTATTAGCTGTTAGCAGGCAGGAGATTTAAAAGCATGATGACCAAGAGGCATCCCAGTGTGCTGCTTCCAACTATCCCAAACCCTGAGCTTAGACGATGACCACGGCTCCCTGCTTTGCTCATGGGATCTTCTCCCACAGACCCAAAGCAGGCCATCCATGTCTCCATGCACTGTACTGTTCTGAACCCAAGTGCCTGAAATATTCCACGATAAATCCAGCCCCCGAGCCGCTTGCCGTGAGTGCAGCTGGACCCCATTATTTCCTGCAAGACACCCCCCTTTTGTCACTGTTTGTTTTGGCGGCCTGAGGCCCACGGCAAGATGCAGATGTATTGCTGTGGACTCTAAGCCGCTGTGGCTACTTTGCCACGGTTGCTGGACCATAAATCCTTCACTGCCCATTAAGTGACCCCCCCCTCCACCTACAGACCTTCTGCCCAACACCTGTCAAGGAAAATGGCTCCCATTGTCTGGAGGTAGAGCAAGTGATATGAAGGTTGTCCTTTGTTTTCTTCTGTGGATACTTATCACTTTGGGGGTGGGGGGGGGGCGGCAGTGGGGGGCAGTTCGGGTGGATATGCGGGGGGTTATGGACACTCAAAACAACATACGCGACTCCTTCCCAAATCTCTTACTTCCTGGGCCACGAAGAAGATGGGTCGTCGCACAGATGGCGGAAATGAGGCCATGTTTTGGAAAAAGAGCCTTTGCTCCCGGCGAGAACTTCGGGCTACGGTGACAGCAGAGGGACAAAAATAAGTGAGGGGACCACGAAGGATTGAGCCGGCGGGGTGCTGTTTGTGTGGGCTGCAGGCTTTCGCTCCTTACCTCTGAATAAATCTCCTAAATATCATCTGTTCAGACATAACGCTGTGAAAAGTGAACCATTTTTTTATACCTAATCTAAAGGCTGGAAGACAGACCAAAAACACAGAATGTTTCCAAGTGTCTGAGACCTGTCCTTTTAATGACAGATTGATTTCAAATTAAATTCTTTGAAGCCGGTATCATTATCATACCTGCCTGGCCCCAGCGTCAGAAAGTTGAATAATTGCTTATAATTTAATTAAGACCGTGGCCCCGGTGATTAAAAATGGTAATATCTAATTAAGTGCTCCCAAAAATGGATGAGGGCCTTTTCTGGACCGGTTGGTGTGTTTGGCAGGCGAGAATTCGAGCGTGTTCAGATGTGACGCTTGAATTGGTGGTTATACCCACATGCGGCTGTTTGCTGGGGGAGCACGAGCTCAGGGGACGATGGAGCTGCTCGCTCATTAAACGCAAGGGGGTGAAGATCGAGACCGAGTTTCGATGGAGACCAGTCTGCACCTTTTACCCGGTTTTTAACCACACTAGAGTGTCCAGGGAGGAACAATCACAGCCTTTTATCTGGTAATCTATGATCTTCCTCTATGCCCTGTACCAGAAAACCCTGTGATGAGTGGTGAGGTGGATGGATGGATGGATGGATATCCCAGAAATCAGGGCGGTACTAACTAGGTTGCACTGTATAACAAAATTATGCAATAGCACATTGTGTACTGTGTCTGTGATCGCAAGGTTGCTTGTACAAATGGCAAATAAGGCAACTAATAGTTTCCATGAATTTGCAGAGGGGAATCTGGAGGTGCCAGTCACAAAATTGTCAGAAATAAATACTGTGTCTCTCCTTTGTCATGCTGCGTGCTTTATGAATAATGCTGTTGATGTTAAATCTAGGTACAAGACTGTTCTGGTGGCTTCTGATTTAATTCAGATTCTGTTTTTGTAGCAGGGTTGTCTGCTGCTGTATGTAACTGACTTGGTTGCTAGAATAGCGAAGTTAGTTAATGCTGTAGCAACTAACTATTTTAACTAAGCTACTCCTTTGCAGTTTTCTTACAAGCCACCATCTTGCAGCCAACGGCCTGATCAGGCTTCCGGATTATAATGGAAAAACAAATAAATCTGCTCCAGTTCGTCCTTGTTTTCTCTTGGCTCCGAAGTGGGGGAAAAAAAAAAAACACCATTGTGTTGGAAAACTGGCAGCGGCCCTCCGCCACCCCCGTGGCCGTGTTCGGGACTTCGGGATGTGCTGGAAAAGCTCCGGCCTGAGCGTCCGCAGCCTGGATTTGGGTGATTCAGATGCCCGCCCTGGGGGAGGGGGGGGTCCACATTGCACTAAATTGATAAATGGACTTTGGTCCCGAAACGCTAAGGCCAGATACTGCACAAATGTTCCGAGATTACAGGAGGTGGGGGGATTAATGGGCCTAGGTCTCTTGCATCGGTAATAAGGGATCGCCGTGGATTAGCACGGCCCGCGTTGACCGCTACGCGCTACGTTAATCCAGACAGGTGCCGCGAGAGCACCTCCGGCAAACTGGCCGAAAACTGGGGGGGGGGGGGGGGGGTGGGGGGGGGGGTACACAGAAAGGCATTTTCAGACAGCCCAGCGCCCCATCCGGATCCGCGCACTGATTAGACTGACTGAAAAGCGCAGATTCTGCTTCCTAAAACTGCCCTGAATCGTCCACTGTGAAAAATTAATGGATGTGAGGATCCTGCACCAACGGCCCGGTCACATTATTCATCTGCAAACAGGCACAACCCAAACTGGCTTTATTTACACAGCTGGACTCGACAAAATCTCCCTCCCTAATGCCACTGATGCGGTGGTCTGCACCGCGGTGTGGCTTAAGGGGATGCAGTGTCACAGAGGCCCATGTCACGGAGTCTGGCATTAATTTGTAGGGTTGCCCTACTTATGACATAACATAGTTGCCCAGGAGATACCAAAGAGGTGGGGGGTGGGGGGGTGGACACATTGGTACCAACCAGTGCCAACTTGCGTGAGACATGCGGATAGTGGCTCTCCCTAATGTCTCACCGCTTACCCAGCATTCCCCTGTGTTTTTCTCTCAGGTGATCACGGAACGTGGGGATTGGCAGACGACTACAGTAACAGGTATCCCACATAAGCTAATTACGTGAAACAGGACGACCCTCCGCAATGGTGTTGGATCACACGTCGGGTCCGGGAGACCAGATGGTGTCTGTGGAGATGAATTAAAAATAAAGCATTGATTGCGACGAGCAGATGGGCGCTGCAAGGCGAAGAGAGACAAAAAAAAAATGCAGCAAAATCAACAACAACAAATGAGAGGAAGAGGCACGCGGAGACGACGGAGCTGTGTTTACTGAGACAATGGTGCTCTAACAGGCCTCTGCACTGACTATGGGGGGGGGGGGCAGCAGCCAGCAGGTTTTCAGGGCTACTGAGCATAAACACCCAATGCTGCACTCAGACATCAGGCCTGGGGTGGGCCATGTGTCAATCAAATCCGTATCCGTAAGGAGCTCAGTCTCAAAGGCCAACCTTTTACCCCCCACCTGCCCCCCCCGCAGACTGTGTAATGGGATCACCCTTTGATGCAGATGCCCTGCTGTCCTGTGCCTCCTTCATTTGTGGCTGTTTGCATCCCGCTTTCCGGCAGGAGAGGGTGGCCATTGTGGTCTGAACCTTCAGGCTATTTGTATTCTCATCCGCACATGGAGCAGCTGCCCGATATGGGTGCTGTGGGGCTTCACCCCCCCCCCCCCCCCCCCCCCCCCCCCCCCCCCC
>JAODJU010000046.1:4197181-4209373 GCA_026776725.1 Gnathonemus echidnorhynchus
GGGGGGGGGGGGGGGAAAAGGGGTGGAAACAGCGGCCCGGATTCCCAGCATCAGTCGGACATCGGGGCCGTTTCCCACGGACGCGCCCCTCCAGCCTGGGGCCTACACGCGTGACTCACTTTTGGATGTGTGAATAAACTGGTGAAAGCCAAACGGGAACCAGTTTGTGCACCTCAGGGACCAGATGGGTCAAGTAACGGAGGGGGGATTAGAATCGAGGCCGGATCCAGGGGACAGGAGCCAGGCTGGGCACCGAGATGAGCTCACCGGACGGCGCAGGCGCTTGCGTCACGTGTTCGAGCCATGTTCACGCCGGCACACAGTGCATTTTCCTTATCACGGCGCCTCTAGGAACGTGCCAGCGATGGTATCTGCACGGCGCCCCCATCTGCTGTCCGGGAGTGTGGCGCTGTCATCGCCGCTCAGCCGTTCCGCGCGCCTATGCTGCTACGTGCCCAAGCTCCCGTCTCTGGCCTGAGCCACACCCCCCACGCTCGGCATCGTGGGGGATCCTGCTTATCCACCGCATGTACGGCTTGATGCAGACCAGTACCTTTGAGAATGAGAGCGAAGTGCTCACTACTAACTAAGCTGCTGAGTGGAGGGCGTGATCCTCATCAGGCCCGTCTCAAGAAATTCCCAGGCCTGGGACTTATGGTGCTTTTCCACTACCAAACAGGAACCGTACCAGAGTCGTACTACAAAGAGAGGCTAGTTAAAGTGCGGTTCCAGCTCGTTTTGGTTTTCCCCTACAGGAGTGTTGGCTCGGTAAAAGCGTCGCCGGTTTTGGAGAGCGACAGTAAAAAGTTATAACATAAAATCGAAAGGCGCTTATTTACTGTTCACACAGTGTACATCATGATTATGTATTATGTGCTAACATCTGTTAGCACGTCTGTGAGAATTGCTGTGTTAGGTTAGCATCAAACGTCAGCGGAATTAGCATTCGCTCGCATACATTTGCATTATAAATTCACTCCATTCAGCTGTTCTATAGTACAAGTATAATCGGTTTGTATATGCGTTCAGCCCTGCTAGTAAGCAGGACCATGTCAGCACAGTATGGCTCAGGTACAGCTTGGTTCTTGGCGGCAGTGGAAAAGGCCCAAAAGTTACTTCAACCACGCCACTTGACATGCAATCCCTCTTACCCGGGCCATCTCCAGGCCCAAGATGACCTTCCCAGTTGACCATTCATATATGGCGGACTCGATCCTCGAATTAGTCAAACTAATTCCTGCCCCTTTATCAACATGTGTGAAATACTGCAGCAGCCTATACTGCAGCATACTGTAGTAAGGCCATATACTCAAACATTGCATTGTTTTTTTTAGCAGTATCGTTCCACAATGACAACTCATAACACAGCACAAAGCATATCGTTTTTCATGAGGATCATGATACCTATCCATCCTTCCATCTACTAACTGCTTATCATAGACAGGGCCATTGGGGGGCAGGTGGGGGGAGCTGAATCCAGTCCCAGGCTGCAATGGGCCTCATGTCCCCACCCTCATGCCCTGTGCATTCTGGGATAGTAGTTTCCAGGCTTACTGAGACCCTGAGCTGCATATGTGGGCTATGATCAATGGATGGGTAGTGTAGTATTGTAAATCCAGTATTACGCTAAAACTAAAATCTATTTGTAATTGATCATCTAATTCAATGCCAAAATTGAACAATCTTTTGTCCATGTCTTAATATATCATGTTTATATGAATATTTATATTCTATTTGTGACTTTTTGTTTCATTCCACTGCCATGACCAACGAGACTGGTCTTTCACCTCAGTGTATGACCCACGCATCATATATCTGAATGAGATGAAGAAACTGTGACTTTGATCGATATCTGCCTGACTTCAGACTTTAAGTCCTTAATCACCACCATACCTGCTTCCGGGGAATCTGAGATTGCTCATCCAGCGGTTGTCCCGGTCGTTTTTTGTTAAGTTTATGCCAGACATGCATTTTTTGAATAGTTTAAATGCATACCACGAACCATGTAAAACCATGCATTTGGAGAAACATTCCTCCAGCTGCAAGCTGTGCAGCATCTGCACTCTATGTGCTTTATCTGCGCAGACGCAGCCATAGCTGGGATGCCTCAGGTCCCGGCGTTTACAAACAACAAGTGGGCTGTTATCTCTGCTACGGCGTGACAGCACGTGGAACGCCTCACCACTCCCCCCCGCCCATCCCTGCCCCGCCTCTGCCCCTGCCCCCCCGGGCTGCAGGCTCTGGGTGGGTCAGACCCACGATTGTTCACATGTATACTCACGTGGGGCCACGTTCTGAAGAAACCGGACTTCTGGTCCAAAGTGTAATAACTCTAGGACTGAGCGGATTTGAGTCATGCTGCTTTTGTAAGATCAGCGCTAAGTAACCGAATGTGGGTTCAGAGACGGAGATGTTGGATTAGCTAACTGGGCTGCCTGGCGTCTGTTTACTGAGCCCCCACCAGGCTAAACCCCCCGGATTCTCTGGATTTATTCAGCTGCTTTTGTACCATAATGAGTTTGGGTTTGTCCGTCTCCATCCCCGCACATGTGGGGACGCGTTTAGCTAACCTGCAGAGCGGTAAAAGGCAGCCTTTATGAACATAACTAGCTTAACAAAAAACAAAGGGCGTCGGTTTTTTAGTCTCTTATCGATATCCATCTAGCTATTCGCCGGTTGGGTTGTTGGTTCAGAGTCAAAGGGAGGTCTCTGCAGAGATATGAAAAGAAAACTAGGGGGAGTCTGTGTATGAAGATGGCTGCACACCTCCCCAGTGGCATAAAGTAACACACACAAGGCCTATGATGTAAACAAGAGTGTGTGTGTGTGTGTGTGAGTGAACGAATTATGTTTATATTACATTGTCCAAATGACCCCCATAATGTGATACACACCAGATATTTTGACGTTGTGTGCCCTGGATTTTTCAGGTCCCCACAAAGATCTATGAATGCAAGCAAAAAAACTAAAAATGCTGAAAGTCTCATATTTTGTTTGGTTACTTACAGTTAAGGTTAGGGCTGGGTAGGGGTTAAGGTCGTTATGTTGGGATTTGAGTTTTCCGCATAGAAATGAATGGAGAGTCCCCACAAAGATATAATGACAAACCTCTGTGTGTGTGTGACTGTGTGTGTATGTGTGTGTGTGTGTGTGTGTGTGTGTGTGTGTGTGTGTGAGTGTGTTTTATATGTACTTCCCAGAATTCGTACCCATGCAATCACTGTTGCGGATGTGTTGGTCGCTGTACACTTTGCCTTCTGCTGCTTTCCCAGCAGTAACTATTTACAGAACAAAGACTTTTTATTAATGCTAATTCAAGAATTATTAGTTTCCTTTTTATGTCACTTCTTCCCCATAATCTTCCTGACATTTCCTGACAATCAGCAGAAATGCTATCGATTTGATGTTCTTCAAACATACTTGTCCAAAGTTCATGGCAATTTGTAAGCGATGTTCAGCAGCGCATCCGCTAGAGCATTGAGGTGCGGGTTTAGCATGTGGGGGGGTGAGGAGGGCATGACGATGTCCACAGGGACGGCGGCCCTGGCGTATTTACCGGGATGTGTGTCCGTGACCGGAAAAGAACAGGACCCTGGGCCGGACTCACGGAGGGAGTCCCCCTCAGGGCACGTCGGCCCGTGTTTAATTTAGCTTTGCTTTGTCAACTCCAAGACCCTCTGATAGGCTGAGGGAGGACAACGAGGGAGGAGGAAGGCAGGAAGAATGGGGGAAGGAAATGCAGGGAACTAAAGGGAGGTGTATAGATAGATGCACGCATGGGAGGAGAAACGGATGTGGATCATTAGTTCAAAAGACATTTAGCAGGGAGCAGAGATGGACATTTCAGGTCCAGAAAGTAAAAATCCAAACCAGGATTTTGTTTGAACCAACTAGTTGAGCATAAAGAGTCACAGTCACAGAGTACTCAAGTGTTTGGTTGAAACAAAATCCTGGTTTGGATTTTTACTTTCTGGACCTGAAATGTCCACCTCTGGCAGGGAGAAGAGATGCTGGAGGGCAACAAGAGCGGCTCAGTGGGCTACAATGTCACCTTCTGAGTTGTGGGTTTGAATCTTTCATCTGGTGTGTGCGTGTGGAGTTCACACATACAGTCTGATTTAATACGTCTGATGTGTATGTGCCCTGCAGTGGTTTGGCATCTTAAATCTGCTTTTTATTTATTTTATGTAGCTCTTATCCGAAACAACTTCTTTATTTTGAGAAAGCCGGGTCAGATGGGGTAACAGAGGCCTAATGGCCTCACTTAAGAGAGGAACGGAAAGACCATTCTGCCAACCCCAAGACTGGAACCAGCAACCTTCCGATCACAAGCAAACCATCCCCCGTGAGCTCTATGCTGCCTGGGATTGGCTCCAGGTCCCATTATAACCATGACTATTCCAGTGGTTAGAAGATGGATGGATGAAGAAATGATAGGAAAAGTGCACTAAGATGAATCATTAATTGCAATTTAGCATGGTTTGAAAAAAAAAAACTGGACGAGACTGGAATATTCATAGTACACCTTAGGTTTAGAAATGTCTAGGTCTTGTAGTGATTGAATCATCAGTCTTCATTAATTCAAATAGCAGACACTGCAGTGGTTACTTGTTTGGTCCAGTTGTGAGGGTATGCTCACCAATCTCCGTCTGCACACACTCAGCTAATCTGTCAAGTCCTCAGCCCTGAAACTTTTTCATTTTGAGATCTCACAGCAGTGAGAATTAAGTGTAACCGTGTCCTGAGGGACCCCCGAGGTTTTAGCGCCTCAGTGAGTCACCCGTCTTGTATAGAGATGATTCTGATCCGTTAATCCAGCTGGATGGTTTACCGAAGAGACTCACGTTAAGGATCCCGCTCGGGGCGGCTACGGCAATGCAGATCCCGAGATTACACCCAGGAACAGAAACCTTTAGTTCACAATGTTAACCAGTACTCCACTCACTAACCACACAAACTCGACCTTTATGTCCAGGACACTTTCTACACTGAGTTCTGTAGAAGGAACCACCGTGAGGTCCATAGGACTCCTCGTGATCTCGTGTGAGAGACGATTGACATATTTAAGAGGGAAAGAAAACCCATTCATGACTGGATTTACAGGATCTCAGTGTTCAGTGTCCGTTTCCTCAACAGTTACGTAATTGCCACTAAACGATCTGTCATCGTTTGGCTCATCCGAGCTTCCTGGCGTGTGGCCCCGCCCTCAAGACTTCAGGACCACTTAGCTTGTGGAATTTTGTGGAAGTTCAGGAATGTTGCCTCCCAATCTTCAGCATTGCAGTGACGGTAATCCAACTGGGTTCTGTTTTTCAGGGCTGGTGAGCATAGCCCAAGGCGGGTCGCATAGAGCCTGTCTATTAGCAGGACAATCTCGTGCTGGATTAAGCAGATCCCCCCTCGCACTTGCCTCCCCCCCCCACCCCACACACACACACACACACACAAACCCCTCTTCACACATCTGCATACCAATACCTTCTTCTTGTGGAAATGCAAACTCAAGAACCAAACACTGATGCATCTCAAGGATTTATGGCTGAAGGGCACCAAAATGTCCTGGCTTCACTGGTACCAGGATCTTCACTGCACTGGTCTACAGCCACACATCACCCCATGCCTTAGCCAGCCTGGTTTTGGATGAAGCTGACCAATCAGTAAACGGTTATTTCAAAGATTCTGGCAAGTCGTCTTTTTAAGATGGAAAGGACCAATCAGGGGCTTGTAGAATATGATTTGTAGATTAAACTGGGAGGGGATTTAGGCACAGGGATGTCATTGTGAGCTTTTAATACACCTGATTTATGTTTAACGTAATGGAGTAGGATTGGGGTACCAATGAACAGTGAATATAACACGTTTACCCATACAGAGAAATCTGCGTGTGGCCTAACAGTATAGAACAGTTGACTCGCTAACTTTGTCCCAAGCAAAGGCCCTTAAGCAATAGGCATATAACTCTATGGATCAATGTCATCGCTGATATCCTCTGCAGCTATCATGTCAGAAGGGCCTGTTCATCTTTGAGCAGAGGTGTGTCCGGATCTGACCATCGACAGCATAGGCTGTGTGGTCGACATTTATGTTTCCTGTAGGTGTCAGAGTCAGTCAGCAGTCAGGCAGGTTCTCTGAAGACTCCGCGGCTGTCTGGAGACACGTGAAAGCAAAGCTAACAGGCTTGGCTAAATGCTACCAGGTAATTGCTAAAAGGCTAAATCTTACAAAGGTTAGAAGGCTAACGGCTAAAAGGCTTGCAACATTTCTCCATAGCTTAACTATAGCTACCACAGAGCTGCGTGGAATGTAATAGTTATATAGCCACAGAGTGCAAACAGTGGCTCACCATATAAAACTGATTATTTGCAGGGTGTCTTGTTACTTCGGTTTTGTAGGACATTAAGATTCCTGGGCTTGGGCACGTTTGGGCCACAATGGCATTTCCTGCAAGAATTGCTCTCTGGCTTTGCGTTGGGCCCGTCTGTACTGATGAGAACCATACCGGGTTTTCCCCAGAAAAGGGGGAAACCGACTTAATTTAGCACGTTTTGTGGCTTTGCCAGTTAAGCACATAATTGCGAAAACGTTTTCAAATCATATCAGTAAACAGCATATTCAAATTATGATCTGTGGTGGTACCGTTATGTGGTCACCTAGACTGAATTATGCCATCTATATAATGTAGAGTTTGAGCATACAAACGTGTTTATGGTTACAATCATTAACTTTAACTGCCCCCTCACTTTTAAATAAAAATGAGCACAGTATTTGAATACTGTGATAATCCTCCATCCATATAGCTTTGACTGCTTTTCCAGTAGGTATTGCGCTTTGTGATATTTTTCGTGGCTGAAAAATGTTTTCATAGTCTACAGAGGCAAAGCCAGCTGTGAATCCTGATTTTAAAGTCAGATTCCTGCACCACCTCTAGAGGAGATGTGCGAATGCAGGGGGGGGGTGACCGAGGTTCAAGCAGAGCTCTCACGGCGTGAGCTGAACCTCCCCCTTAATAGGAGAGTCTCATGACTGCTTCACACGGCGTGAGCTGCGCCTGCGGACACAGGGGGATTTTCACGTGGCCGTTACTAGCGATAGCGATAAAGCTTCTGATGTAATTTGTCATAGTATAAGTGTCATCGTTCTTTCAATCCTCAAGCATTCCACCCACCCCCCCCACCATAACACCCATAGCCCTAGAATTGTGTCTGTTCCTCATTTTGAGTCTTAAGATTGTCTCCCAACCCCCTGTGTGTCAGCAGACTCTCTGAGCTACATGCCAGAAAGCCCAGGGGAGCCCATCAGCTCTGATGTCCGGAGCAACATCTGCTAATTAGCCTAGCGCCGCGAGGCCCAGCAGGGCGTGACACCGTCAGGGACGCCCACACCGGCCATGACACGGTAACATTAGCGAACCGGGCCCTCGGAGGCGTAGTCTGACTCTACAGATAATGTGCAACAGCTGCTGCGATGGGGGGGGCGGCACCCTCACTCCCCCAACCCCCCCCCCCCAAGCTGGGAGGGGGGATCTGGCATCAGGGTGAATTCAGGTTGTTGCTGAGAGCGTCGGCCCAGAAGACACTGGCTGACTCGAACGCCCCACATCCCTGTGCCCCCCCTACTTTGGAGGAGAGCTGTGGTGGGCTTTGGGGGGGGGGGGGCTTACTCGCCTTCCCATCCTCTGTGCCAAAGGTAGGAGAATGCCCCCCCTTGGCTCTCCCCATGTTCGCAGGGAGATGTAGTGCTTGGTCCCACTCCTCCCTTTCCTCACTTTTCTCGGAACCCTCCGGCGCCCCCTAGGCACACACCGGTTCCAGATATCGTTGCGCGGGAATGGTGCTCAATAGATGGGGGTCAAGGTAAATATGGCCGATCTGCCTCTCCCCGACGGTAACAGGGCGCTGTGGATTCCCTCATCCCTCCCAGCAAAAGGCATCCCTGCATGCTACCATGCCAGGTTAGAAGCCTCCATGATGTCTGTGACAGGGGAAGGACTGTGTGTCTTTGTTGCTAAGGTGATGGTAGACCTTGTGCCGCAGAGCTGGGAACCGCATAGATTCCAAAAATAACCTTCCAGCAGATCCGGACTGACCCACCTCCATCGGCGGGGACCCACCCAGCCCTCTGCCGTCCACCGACGCTCCTCACTAACTGCACACAACATGCAACCCCCCCGCACCGGCTCGATCCATTATCCATTACATTCATTACATACGTGAGCAAGAGAAGAGCTCTACCGTGGTTGCCATGGCATCCTCATAGCAACGATTTAGGATGTGGATGCCACCCATTCAGAGAGAGAGAGAGGGAGATGGGGGAGGAATGGCTGTGTTTCGAAGGCTGGAGAGCTTACGGTATGGAGAACCTCAAAGGGGGTGAAGGAAAGCAGGAGTGTGAGGAACACGCCTGCAACACACATTTGTATGGGGGGGGCTTCATTGAATCGAACATCATCCTTGTTCATTTTAATTAATAGCAGATGTGACTTGATCTTAATGATGCGTTTGATATAATCGAATTGCAGAAATCAGTAGATTGTAATTAAATTTCATCCTTGGAATGTATACGTATCGATCCCTTGCTCTGTGACTGGAGCAGCATCCCATTCCGCTGGATTAAATCCAACCGTATAACAATATGTGGCCGTTCCCGCGTGCTATTGGTCGACGGGCTGCCCAGTGGTCTGCATTCCTGAGGACCTGACGAAAGGACATATTCACCTCCATGTTCTCCTTCATAATAGGAAACTGTATAACAATGGCTCAGAATATTTTAAACACTTAATTTATCTCCTGATTAGTGTAGTCCTGTTGTCTCTGAACACAATGTTCCTATCAGACTTGGGGGGGGGGGTTGCGTTATCAACTAGGCTTGTTCATAATCACAATAAGTGTTTAATATGCATCGTGGATCAGGGAAATTACTATCACTCTATAAAGGGAAAACAGAGCCATGATGTTGTAGTGCGAGTTGCCTACGTGTGAGTATGCTTCAGTATTTATTGTTGTGTCATGTGTCAGCGAAGGGCCTCATGTGGGACGTCCTTGGAATGGTCCTCATCCGTTTCCCATCCCTTCCAGAGTTCTCACATTCCCTTCTGGCCCCTGTGGGTGTGCAGCCACCACCCCCCCCTCCTTCCTCCTCCTCCTTGGGAGTAAGAGCAACGGTGTTGCTTGAGGGTGGGTCAGGAGCCTTCGCGTTCCCACACTGGCCTCGGACGAACACACCCCCACCCCCCACTGCCCCCCCGAGGCATCCCCTCCCGCCGCGATCGCGGGGTCACTGGCTCTCCGGGAAAATCGCTGGTAAAAATCCGCCTGGAAATGCCGAAAGGAGGCCCAGAGGAGAAGCCCCCACCCCCAACACAATCTCCTCAACTTCACCCAGACTGTAGCACTACAGCCCAAAAGTAATGGCGCACCCTTCAGAATACAGGAAAAACTGGGCCGGCTGCAAGGGGGGGGGATGCGGCTGTTTGCAATCTGAACTGGTTTTGGTTTGCAGGGAATAACGTCGGGATGCCTCACTGCCCCAGCCTGACAACATGACAGAACATGAGCACAAACTGGTGCCACATAAAATTACCTGTACGTCTCCCAGAATGCACTGCGTTAACCATGAATTTCTCATTATAATTACCTTACCCAAATACACACTGCATGACTTTTGATGAGGTCATTTCCTGTGGTAATTTCGATATGGTTCATTTGCGATGTTATTTGGAACCAACAAACAGTAGGTCACACCCACTCGGAGATCATGTCAACAGCCACTTCGATCCAAAGCTTTCCAGGACCTGGAACTCCAAAAGAGCATGCTGAAAGCCACAAGTCACAGACGACCTCAATCAGCTTCAACAAATACCCAGATCAGTAGCACAAAGGGACCAAGCAAGCAAGACATGTCAACACTGGTTAATATTCTATGCAGTCAATCACAGGTCGATTTGTTTCACGGAATTCAAGTGCTGGATGGTTTGAGCAGTCAAAAGTGATTTCACATGATGTTTTTCCTTGCGAGGAAATGTGAAAGAAACATATTTTCTTTGTCTTGGGGTATTTTCACAGTCCGATTCTCTGCAGACATTGGGTTTTGCTTTCATGTAGGATCAATATCCAGCCCAGTTGTTTCCAAAGCCAGGAACTTAATAAAAGAACAGATATCCTGGAATATTTGGGAATCTATTCCATCTGGAAACCATGGGGACCTGAAACATGCCTGGTCAGAAGAAAAACACACCTAAATCAACAGCCAGCTATACGTCGGTCGCCCTACCATGCTCGGACAACAAACATAACACCATGTCTCATCAGCCAAGTATTTCTCAAAGATGGTATTGAAAGCCAGGCCACCTCCTCATCCCCCAAAATCTCCTCTGCTCCCATCCTCAGGTCTCCACGGGGGGTCAGGCGGCACCTCGAGGGACATCAAAGGCAGGGCCGAAACCAAAACAAGCTCCCGTCTCTTCTCTAACTCAACCTGCCCGCCACAGGCAAAGACACACGGCCCACAAACACAGGAATCTGCCCCCCAGGCAAGCAAACCTCACCATGAAGGAAGGAATGCTCGGGGGGGTAGGGTTCCCACAGAATGGAGGTACATGTCTTCCCATGAAATTCTCCATCGAGGTGATGGAGACAGTGTCCTCCACCTCCAAGAGGCATTTTCTACCAATAGTTCCTTGGTGGTACCATTCCTTCCTGCTCTTTAGCTTTCTTGTTATTCTAAGATACTTTGTTCGGTCGGGTCTGGGACAGTGGGCCACCGATCAGTGGCTTCATTGACGCTAATGGCCCGGAATCAAAAGCCTGGGTCTGACGAGGGCGTCTTTGCTTGGTCAATCCTTCAGAAATGTGCTTAAACCCAAATGAGATTTTGTGTGGACTGAAGCTTCTGCTGAGTAGAAATGAACATGGCAAACATGGAACGCGCATTAGGAGCACGTGTGGTGTTGGGTGAAAAGCACGTGAACAGAGATCCCCGTGTTACCCGGGGTAGGTCGCCGGTGGTTGTTTCAGGGGCCCCACGTGGTGGAGAAGTGGCTCATTTGGTAGAATTGTTGCTAAGAAGGCTTGGATGCTACCACTGTAACCGGAAGGTCACCGGTTTAAATCCCAGGGTTAGCAGAGTGATTTCAGCTTTGTGCCCATGAACAAGGTCCTTAACCCCCCAGTCGCTCCAGGGACTGACTGACCCCACTTTCTCAGAAATGTACGTTACTTTGGATAGAAGTGTCAGCTAAACAAATACAGTACTACTTGAGATTCCCCAAAAAGGCTCGCAAACACAACAACGTCTTGCTGTCAGTAATATCTCAAGCTTGCCTCATTTTCTTCTTCAGTTCTAGTTTCCCCAACTTCATTAGGAAAGTAAAATGAACCTTAAATGCCCAAGGCTGACTGTGACCCAGTACAGGAGATGCAGTTTGGAGAAGATGGATGGGTAGATGGAAAAATAAAACCTTTCCTCCCACTTAATATTATGCAAAGCATTTTGCTTTATTGTAGTCAGTGTCCATTTATGTTTAAGCAAATGTTGGGGCCTCAGCGACAATCTGGGCTCCGGCGCAGCTTAATTACTCGCAGGTGATATTCGTCAGAGACGGGTTTGCTAATGCGACGCTGCGGGTGCGATTCCCAGCACGCAGGCAGCACTGCAGCCTGGGAGAGCAGCGAGAATATGCGGCGTTTTAAGATGTGTGAATCAGAGCCGCCGGATCGTCTGCCAAGCGAGTAAATATCAGCGTAATGAGGCTCAGGTGAGCGGCCCGCGGTTTCTCTGCCGCAAATCGACTCGCGAAGTAAACAGAGAGCCGGCCGCGGCCAAACGGGAGCCGCTGCCTGGAGCCCGAGTCGCGTTGCCATTAAAATTCAGCGCACGTGGAAGCTGGGGGAAACAGCAGCCTCCATGCCGGAGGATGATAGCGACTGTGCTCCAGATCAGCCAAATCCCTGCTCAGGATCGGCAGACGGCGTGGAACCGATCCTATTCTCCATGACATGACCGTCACGTACAGCCCGAGCCCATGTGACAGCTGTATGCTGTGGTTTAGCTTGGTCGCAAAACAGGGGCATCACTAAAGGTCTATGAAAGGGGAAGGTAAGCCTTTGCTCTAGGCATCTGATTTTAATGATAATGATTAAACACACTGTTTAAACTAATTAGTGTACAGTTGTTTTTTTTTGGGGGGGGGGGGGA
>JAODJU010000046.1:4229907-4243876 GCA_026776725.1 Gnathonemus echidnorhynchus
TCTGCAGGACATCAACACGTCTATACAAATGCGAATCCGAGCGATAGCACCTATCTCTTCCTAGATACCAGTTGCCTTTGTAGTCCCACCCAGTGGAGAAAAAAACTCCCATTAAATGGTACTTTTGAAAAAAATATATATGTATGGGGCATTTGCTCCGGGGGGGTGTGTCCGTTAGCTTCGCATTGAGAAGCCTGCCAGACACAATCAATGGGGGGGGGGGGGGGGGGACACTTAACAAATAACAGATAAGATGGGTATAGACTCATCATCGAATATAAACCACATCACAAAATCACTCAAGAATTCCACAGTAGGGACAGACTCCCAGACTGGGTATTTTCAACCCCCCCCCCCACAGATTTTTTTCTCCTCGTTCTTCTTCTAACACCAGTAGAGGAATGTTTAACCCCTGAGCTCACACCATTCAGGGAGGGGGAACCACACAAATGGGGCTGAATAATTTTTCGCCATATTGGAATGTCAGGCATTCCTCAGCAGACAGTGGAGACTTTATGTCATTTATGCCAATTCTGGGGGTGGGGGGGGGGCAAAGGGTGGCCTGGAGATAATTAGATTCCAGAGGAAGCTGCCCATGTATTAATGGCTTTTAAGGAGCTGAGAACTCTGACTAATAAATTCATTTCAAATAAGTTTGATGGCAAAATCAGTGCCAAGAATCCAGACTGGCAATGATGCAAAAGGGGAAAATTCTGACAGCCTTGCATGATTTTTAAATGAGCATTTAAGAGGCCAACTGAGTAAAGGACGCTGTGAGATGGTCCAAGAGCGACCATTCTGTGTTTACACCGAGTCAGCTGACACTCCAGAGAGTCATACATTAAGGGTATAGCAGCAGGACCCTGCAAGCCAGGATCCTTAACCAGCACACCACCTACTGGATCATGGAAGGCGTTACAGGTGGTGGGGACTGAAGGTTAAAGAGTCCGTAAAATTCAGTGGGTAGCAGGTCATAATTTTCAAAATAGCCATTTGAAAAATGAATAACATTCATACTTAAAAGTGTTTAAATTATCATTATTATAAGGATAATATTAAGCTGCAAAACTGTGTATGAATTCCTACTGGCCACCCACCTTGGTGTTAGTGTAGTGTAGATGATTCCCCTGGGTTGTGTGGCTTTCCTATGGGTATTACGGTTTCATGAGGTTCAAAGGAGGACTGGCATCTCAAAATCACCCAGTGTGTGCATGTGCCCTGTGTGTGTGCATTGCTAACTGTCAGGGGTTTCCCCTGCCTTGTGTCCTGTACCTGTGGCCTACCTTCCTGGAAAGTGGAATGAATAAGATCAAATACTATTTTTAGTCATTAGTGTTGCATACGTTTCTGAGGTATTGGTTAAAAAGTAATGTTAATTCCAAGTGTGAACCAGAAAATTACCTAAATACCCGACAAACTCTGACCAAAACATATATTTTAACAGAGAAATACGGTGTATCGTAAGTATCGCTAATATTTTATTTTCTCTTTCTGCCGGAATTTGCGTGCTTTTTCGGTCCAAATGAATTTGTTGTCATTTATCAGAATTAAAAAAAATCGGTAGGTAAAAGGATCGGGACGCCGGTAGCGAAGCACGTATAAGCACGCTGATGTGCGGCGCGCGTACACCCCGCGGACTCGCGGTCCCTTCGGCTGGGGCTGTGCGGTGACGTTGGGGCATCTTGGCCCACATTTTGGCTCTTGGATGATGCCTATCAATCACAAATCTACTAGAAAACCCACCAAGGGACCTTTTCCCCAATGACAGCAAAATATTAACGGGTTCATTAAGCAGCATACTTTCTCTCAGCTCGCAAAAGACGGAATGGTATCATCCTTCGTTAAACTCCATTCAGACGCCCGGACTTCGATTCCATAATTAGTCACGTTCATTTCGGCGTAGCCCTGCCATCCCAGTTGTAATCAAACACAAATATTACCTACTCAGCATTATCTTTGCCATCTAAAACTCAACAATGTAATTTTATCAAGTCCCTGTCTATCAGTGATGGGGGGGGGGGGGAGTTGGGGTGTGAAGCCCCTGCCAGCCAGGCGTTTTTGATTGGCTGAAGTCAGTTGCCACGCCCAATGGGCGGTGCTTTCGCTATTTCTCAAGCACAGTTCAAATATCCTCAGACGCTCGCTGCTCAGCGCTCATACATTGGAAATTGTTGGGCTGGTGAGAAGTTGGGGGTATTTTCGGTTGTGCGCTCCGACAAGAGACGTACATGAGTTTTTTCATTTGAACAGCTGGACCCGAAATACGTCTTTTGGCTGGATTATTCAAAAAGCTGAGATTTCCCCCTTCTTTTTTTCTTATCTGTGCAAGAAAAGAAGAATAAAATGGGATCCCAGGCGTCCAAGGGAGGAGTAGCTGTCGATGGACAGGCTGCTGGTGCTGATCCTGCTGCAGCCAAGACCAATGGGCAGGTAGGAAGCCGTTTCTCTGTGCAACAGATGTGAACTGGTTGTTGGTGCTGAGATAAAAAAGTGATTCCCTGCCCACGTTTGTTCAGAAAAATTAGCGGGTGGTATATGCCTGGAGTTTAATAGACCGTAATTTCTGTCGAATTCCGATGGTGGTTTTCCGTCACTGAAAAGTAGTGATGTGAAGGTCGAATGAATTTAAAAAAAAAACGCCGAGCGGACGTTTTTGAATAACAATGACGGATATTTTTATTGCCAATGGATGGGTTATTTACCAGTTGATGTATCGGTTAGTGTATAGTCTATAGTCTGTCTCGACGACGCGCTCGCACCGAGACACCGTCTGTCTATTGGACTTACTTACATATAAACGGTATATCACTATTGCACCTGTCTCCTCTTTGCCCAGGGTTAAAAACTTTCTTAATAGTCTGAATGGGCTAAAAATGACACGACTGTCTACCTGTAAGACAGTAGAGGTTTTCGACGATGCCAGACAAATGCCATGTGAAATAGGAACGGCGCAGACCCCCTCCCCAAATTATCATACGCACGCTCTGCGTTTCGCAGACTAAATTGAGCGGTGGCTGCTGTTTGTTACTGCTTGAAATAAAATAAAATATTAGTTTGTATTTTAATGTAACATTTGATACGTCTTGAAATACGTCTTTACATCTTCTTGCGTATTGACGAACAATGGAAATGGAAAAGTGGGCTGTCGATATAATTAAACTTCATTTTTGCCTGGCCAGCTTGAGTAATGGAAAAATAAAATTCGCAGGCTGGTTCATTGAGTGTTTGTATATTCTTTTGTCTAAGATGATGATGGTGATGATGATAAAGGTCTTGTACGATAATGGTTTTACTGCGCTAGTGCGCCGGCTGGTGTCCATCTGAGGTACTGCAAGGCGTCGCCTACAGACTTTTTTTGTCTGAGCGCAGTCCTCGTATCGATTTCGATTAGACGTCAAACCCTGAAAATTCGATTAAATGTAGGCTAATTTTGACATTTTCTGTGGTTTTCCCAAAAATGTGCAGCTGGGTTAGATTTTTTTTTCGGTTTGGACCATTTTTTGCCATAACCATTATTCCAGTATTTTGTTTTGATTAAAAACCACACCATACCCGCAGCTACGATATCAGACATCTGAAATGATTAATGGATCACGTCGCTAATATTTTTCTACATTATTCATCAGTTACATGTATTAATCTTTTTGCCACCCTTGCCCTTGTAGGAGAATGGCCATGTCAAGACAAACGGGGATGCCAAAGCCAGTGGGGACACTGCTGCTGCGAACGGCTCAGCCGAGGCAGGGAAGGAGCCTGAGACCGCCGACGCCATAGAACCAGCGCCCCCTGCTGAGGGCGAGGGTGCCAAGCAGGAAGGCGAGGGCGCCAAGGAAACGGCCAAGAAGAAGAAGAAGAAGTTTTCCCTGAAGAACTCCTTCAAGTTCAAGGGGATCTCTCTGAAGAAGACCAAGCGCGCCAAAGAGGAGGCAGCCTCCCCGACGGCGGAGGAGAAGCCAGAGTCCACCGAGGAGAAGAAGGAGGAGACGCCGGCCGAGGCCGCCGCCCCGACTGAAGAGCCCAAGGCCGAGGAAGCCGCCGTGGAGGAGACCCCCGCTGAGGCGGAGGAGAAGCCTAGCGCCGAGCCTGTCAAGGCAGAAGAGGGCGCCACTGAGGCCACGAAGCCAGTGGAGGATGCCAGCTCAACACCAGCACCCTCTGAGAAGCGGGAGGAGTGATCACATCAGAAAAGACTGGACTGTTTTTCAAAAGAAAAATATATATTTATATATGTGTATGTATATGTGTGTATATATATGTATATACGCATGTATATATACGTGTGTATATATATATATAAATATATATATTTAGAGTGTGTGAGAGACACTTGCTCGGCAGATATGCTAGAAATGGAAAAAAGATACTATTATCCGTGCGACCACCTGTTCACTGCTCTGGTAAAATTTCCCTCATGTAGAATGTCACCATTCCACTGATCGGGGTGCACCAGGGAGCATTTGGTGTGAATCGTAGGGTTGTGGATGGGGTGAGAGTGTCGCTCTTCTCAGTTTTTAGCACAGACGTCTGTTCCCGTGGTGTGCCGTTTTGTTTTCTCGCATCTGGGGACCGGAGCACAGACGACGGCCGAGGGGCAGGGCTGCTTTTCCAAGATTGATATGCGGAGCTAGATACAGGTCATATTCCGACTCACTGTATTCCTATATTTTACCCTATTTCAAATATTCTGTGATGTATAAAAGAACTGACAAAACATTTTAAAGATTAAAAGTCTGTATTCCTATATTTTACCCTATTTCAAGTATTCTGTGATGTATAAAGGAACTGATAAAACATTTTAAAGATTAAATGAAGTCTTGGGCTTTTTGTTGGTTTACGATGTATTTTAATTTCCTCCTTGGCTAAAGCAGATCTGAGAGTGATGTTCCCATAATCACGTTTCCAAGAGGGTGGAGTTTCCATGTGTAAAATGCAAGCTTTTACCTGCTTGTTATCCGTATATGTAAATACGTTTGACCGGATTATGTTCTTTTTATTTCGCTAACATTTAAAGATGTCGGTGGTTTTATTGTAAAGTTGATGAGGGTCAATAAATGTGTGATCCCCAAATCCAGTCGTGTCGGCTTCTTTGGTGCTGGGAGGGGGGCGAAGGCAGAGGACAGAAATACCTGATGCCACTAGAGGGAAGGAGAGAAAATATACATGATTGCAGTTCACAATGTATGAGTCACATTCAGTATTTACTGCAAACAATGTTTATTACATTTTAAGTGCATTTTAAGCCAGTCTGTCCAGTTCATTGCTTATAAAAAACCCTGGGGGTGGAATCTGGTGTTTAATAGAAGGAGGAGTAATTGCTGTTCCTCATTATATAATTCCCTACATAACTTATTTTGCTTAGACCTATCATCTAAGGCTACAGCTTTTTCCTGTCACCTGCATCACGTACTACAACATGGTATTGTAATATATGGATCTAGTTATATATTCCAGTTCATTATATTAAAATAATAATAATAATAATAATTAATAGTGACTAAGAGTGACACATTTTATTTTATGATTCAGGACTGACATGTTGTGTTTTACACTATCGTAAGTCCCTTACGGAATATTACTGTTATTGAATTGACAGAGATCTCGGCATCTAGTTGTGGATTCATCCATGATGTGTAATTAGCAAGAAAACAGGACTGACGGTTCGTAGAAACCTGTGGCGGCTCCCGGCACCCGTTGGACACGCCCTTTGGCTCCGCGTTTCCCTGCCCTGCTTCCAACGTTTAATCCAGTTTTCGATTCGCCCGAGCTCTTCATTATGCTTGACTGAGTCAATAATGTAATGCTACACACGCTTCAATTTGCATGACAGAAAATCCAAGGGGTTGTTATAAATGTTAATGACGTTAACGAAAAGAATAAACAAACAAACATAAATACTTGTACATGCATTTTAAATGGCAGCTAGAGCCTTCATTTCATAATTTGTGAGAGTATACTTCCGATTTTCTGTTTAGGCTAATTCGACGTTTAATTATTTTTCTCAAGAGCTATGAACGAGTAACTGGAAATCCTCAAGTAACCGAAAAGCAATTCATAACCCTGATATTCATATTAATAGCGCAAGGAAATTAGTAAAATCTTACTCATCGCAATCATTCGTACATCAAAATTGTCATTACATAAGCTTAAAATTAAAGTGAGCCTCAATACAACACTAGAGGCGCGATTTCCTTTTAAATAGCAAACTTTAGTATACTACGAATGTACGCATTCAATAAACGAGCAAAGAAAGGCAGATTAAGAGCGCAAAGCATTATATGAAGTCTATTAGCTTGCCCATGCAAACCAATTACACACCTATCGGTGCAAATCACTGACAGCGCTATAAGGCTATAAGAATAATACACCGCAGTGATTAAATGCTAGACGAATATCTTGGTTGTGTTTACAAATGAAACGTCTTAAAATGTTTGGTAAGCTTGTGCGGGTACGGGTTGGGGGTGTGCTACACGGATTTGAGGAGCTGTGTTAGATCCCACGTAGATAGCACACACGAGTCGTAAAATGGAAGACATGACTTGGAGGCGTCAGTATACCCCAAAAGCGAGACTGCGGCGCCCTCCAGTGTTTGATATGGGTACAGCAGCCACACCAAACGATTGCGATTTCAGCAGCTATTCCGCAGACCGATTTAACGAGTCTGTTGGTTAAACTGTCTTAAATTGATAGATGGTGTCTTAATGTGTCAGTAGTGACTGTTACTTTTGTACGGCGTCTTTCTTTCGTGCAGTCATTCCATTGTAACTTTAGTTCAACAAATATTAATAATTATGTATTATAGTTTTATTTATGTATTCTACACGCCAATCAATAAAAATGCTGGATTTCTGCACTGTGAAATGAGAAATATTTCTATTTTATGTATAGTGAGGATCAGCATAGTGGTCATATTTAGCACTAATACGCTTATGCGAGAAATGCCCTGATCCATCCTTTTTACCACTGCATCGATTAATAAAACAAGACTATTTCATATAAATACATACACCATGGGTAACTTAAAATGTATGAATACCGCTAGGTCTATAAAAATGAAATGTATACAGTAAATCTCTTACACATTCCAACTTCACATTAATGTATTTTCGTATTCTGATTTAAAAATACAAAATACATGACGCAACAATCAGTGGAAACAAAACTATACATCCAATACACCACCGTGTTATTATTGTCCCTTAAAAAAAACCCAGCAAAGTTAAAGTTTGTAGTTTCAAGGTATATGGTCACCCGACTCGTTCTAGGCCTTTGCCAAAGCTAAAGGACTACAAATCCCAGAGTGGTTGCATTGGGAGATGTCCACTTCCGCGTCCTTCGCCGCAGACGCTCCACCTTCGAACTCTTCCATAATCTAGTAAAGATGTCTGCGGCGGGTATGGGTACGGGCGGCTGCAGACCCGGACCCAGTCCGGGTGCTGCTTCTGGGACCTGTAACCCCCGAAAGTTCAGCGAAAAGATCGCCCTGCATAACCAGCGACAGGCCGAAGAGACGGCCGCCTTCCAGGAGGTCATGCTGGACATTACATCAACTCGGGTAAGTCGAGGTCGGAGGAGGCGGCGGGGTGCGTGGACCCAGAGAAGGACAGGCCTCTTGGGTAGCTGTCAAAGGGAAGGCCGGGATGTCTGATACTGACGGAGGAAGTTGTGATAGAAAGGAGACCGGCGCCTTTATGAAGTGTCCAACTAACCACTTAGGCAAAGTTAGCAAAGTCACATCGCCGCCTGGCGCAACAGGCGCGTGCCCCGTTCCGCAGTCAGGGCGCACATTGATTGGGGTGCTGTCACTCTGCAAGCCGAATAACGAGCCGTCTGCAGCCAGTGTAGCACAGATATTATTGTAGTGCCACAATCTCGTCCGCTGGCGATACCTATTAAAACAAAGCGCTTAGTGACATTTTTTATCGAGGTGCCTCTTATACATTATTTTGTGTTGGGAACAGGCTGCAGCAGCGTTGTTGTTATCACTGAAACAGATGAGATTTTTATGTGCATGAAAAGTACATTTCCGCAGACTGTAAGTAGTTGTCAATCCGTGAACACAACTCGATAAACGGCACATTTAGTTTTAATGTCCATCTGGTCTGCACGGATTTGTTTTGAAGTTTTATTAGCAGTTGTGTTATGTCAGATGATTTTCAGCACCTTAATTCTGTGTACAGGTTAGAGCTATTAGTAACACTCTTAAAATATTAACATTTCGTTTACACATGGAATGTGTCAGACAAGAACCTCGCCCTCTCCACTTACGTAATATACATTAGCATGCATGCGGATATTGTATATTAGGATTTATTAAGATATTGCATATTAGGGTATATTGTGATGTTGTATATTAGAATGTATTAGGATATTGTAGCCTGCTGATTTTCAGCGTGGCCGTAACTTAACCCTGTTAATTTTCACGCTCGCCGTTTCATCCCAGATAATTTGCAGCCTTGTTGTTCAGCGAGGATCAGTTTACGTCGGCTTGACGGATTCGCTCCCGTTTTGTAAGATGCCGTCACAGTGCATTTGCCTGTTCATACGGAAATGTAATTGCTGAAGCCGCCCTGCGCGTAAAGAATAGTAATCGATATGTTTCTCCGAATGGAGAATGGGAAGACGCTGTCGCCTCCTACTGGGAGGGTTGTGAGTTGTAATCCCGCCCAGTTTCCATATCCTCCGCCTTTTAGATTAATTTCTCCGTCTTTCCTCCCACAATCAAAACTTGTTCACAGCAGCACAGCAGGATTGCCAACTCTCACGCATCTGGCGTGACACTCACGTTTTCATACTCTGAGGCTCACACAAGGAATCTTACGGCAAAATTAGCATGCCATTCCATTATAAACCTAAAATTAGCTAAATCAAAAATGCTGGGGGTCGTTTGCAATCCCCACAGACTTTTTACATGGTAACAGAACTGTTACATAGACCTACATGTAAATACGCGTGCAGACTTGTCTTGAATTGAAAATCTCACGCCAGCCAGCTGACCAAAGTTGGCAACCCTGAGAACAGTAATAACGGCAGCAGTCTTAGTGAATAATGATGCCCATAAACTTCAGAACTATCACCATTGACAAGAAAGGGAGGAGCGTTAAAGTAGCGCTTAAAACGAAGTGAGTTGTGCGCAATTCTTCGAAATAAAAAATATGGAACAAGAAAATAGTCATACCGAGACTATATTGGTTCTTTCTGTCAGTTCTCCATGAGTGACTAGCCTTTACGTCTATGTAATGCATAACAGCGTCAATTATTGCAAAAACATGTTTTTAAAGTGATCCCATAACACCAGGTACAAATTTATAATTGATAAATTCAGAATTTAGAAATCACTTTGCAGATACATTGCTGTTGCAGCCTACATTACCAATGCTCAAACAAATGCCATATTTGCAGAAATTGAAATGCAGTCGGTAAAGAAATATTCAGTTTACAATGGAGAATGTATCTAAAATGTAAAGAAAGTGAGTGAACTTCAGTGTGCTTCTCCAGCAGTAAAAAAAAACCCATCAGCTCTGCCGTAGACGTCTCCAAACTGATTTGATCCGTTTCAAATGCAAACGTTTCATCTGACCGCGGAGCGTCTAAAACCGCATCAGTGTGTCAACGGGAAAGGAAAAGGCGCATGAGAGGCAATGCTGAACGCGGATGGAGCGCGGAGGGACCGCGGAGGGAGCGCGCAGACTCGCCCGCCCGCCTGACGGACGCTGGAAGTACACACCTGATAAACTGCTCTGAGTACGACGGCCAGACACACGGTTTAAATAAATCAAATACTAATATTTTTAGTCGGAGCATATCTCGCCTCACTTATGGAGCTGCTTTGTAGTTCATGAGACGCAGACAGTAAATTACGTGTCCTGTCGTTTCCGTGTGCCATGCAAGGAAACGACTCTTTGAACAATGAACAAGATGGAGATTGTTCAAAAATAAATCCTGAAATTCATTTTGCGTATATATGTCCCCAGCAGGCATACGTTGACTAATCTCACTTCTCGCTTTCTGCTTTCCTAAAACCCCACGCTAAAATCCCCCGAGAATGATCATTTATAAGGGATACAAAGAATAGCTGATTATGACCAAAGCGATCATGGTTCCTCTTCAATAAAGCAGGCTAATGCTTTTATGAATTGTTCTCTCAAACTTACATATAATAGGCTATAAACGGCCTCAGTTTTTCTTTTTTGGATTCATTACGGATGTACAATCTCAGGCCAAAATTATATTTTGATTTAAATTATATATATCAAGTTTTGTTTTATAATTTTCATTTAGGCTAATGGTTTATAATGGTTTATGTAAATGTTTTAGGCCTAATTGTGAAATCTGCCAACGTATGCGTTTATTTTAGCTCTACGTGGTCCTAGACGAAAAAGCGAGAATAAGATTTTGTTAGCCGGAGTTTCTTTAGCTTGCTTTCCAAAGGGCTGTGCCAGTGCTTCCAGTTCACGAACTGCGTTGGTGGTTTAACGTAATAATAAACCCAAATGAAGAGTGAAAATACATTATTCAGCGTAAACGCGCTGTTTGTCTGGACGGTAATATTTCTTTCAGCATTTAAATATTCATTTCCTGCCTGTGACACTGGGCTATATGCATTTTTAGCACTTTCTGCTAAAATTGCGTAACGCGAATTTCCTTTTAGAAAGGGTTTAGATCTGTTTTGATATAAAGCAGTACAGGTCTGGCAAGCACTTGCTTAACTACATTTAATTGTAAATGTAAGTTAGTTTTACTTAAATTTCTGCACCTCGCTGTGTTAAAGATTTAATTCGGCATCTGCCTTATTTCGTAATATGTTACGCGTATTCTCTTCCTCATTTATTATTGGTCAAAAAGTATTTGGCAATAATTTCATGAAATCATGTTTTGAAAGGAACGGGGGGTTGTACAACGTAACTGAGCGATGTGACATGTCATTTGTGAACTAATATTCTATGGTTGCCTTGGTAATGGTAGCTCAGTGCTCGTTGTTTGTATGTTAATTAGCCATGATGCAAATGGTGAATTTATTTTTTTTACAAATACTGTATTATAAACAATGAGGATTATATTATTATTATTGTTGTTGTGGTGGTGGCGGCTCTGTGGCATCATGCATCCTGCATTGTGGTTTTGAATCCCGATTCTTCTCTGTGGGTGTAGAGATTGTATGTTGTCCCTTCCAGGGTGGGGGTCCTGAGCTACCTCAAGCCTGCACTGGATAAATGATTAGGGGGAAACAGATGGATGGATGATATTATTTTGTCTTTAGTTGAAACAGTGCTTGTTCTAGCTCACACGTGGTTCATGTTAAGTGGCCAGCAGATCATGTAGTTTAATGGAATTTAATAATAAAATTCAAATGTCAAACACCTGGGACATTTGGGAGCCTTTCTAGGAAGAATAGTGTCAATTTCTCCATATCAGACACATTGCTGTAGGGTTAGTCCTAGCTGGTGGCAAACCTGCACTTTTTCAGGCTAAGAGAGCCATTTTTATGTTTAATCTTCACTTTCCTCCGTTCGCCAGATTCAGGCACAAAAGGAACGTCTGGCTCAGAACCAGGGTCCGTGTTATGGAGGGTCCCTGCCCAACGTCAACCAGATCGGAAGGTCCAACCCAGAGTTTCAGGTGAGACGCAGAGCCGTGGCAGATGACGTCGGCCATTTTAATGCTGGATGTTCCCTGAAGGGTTTTTGTTTAGAAGAAGGCTTGGAAAAAATCTGTAAATTGAACTAGAATAAGTTGCTGGAGCCAAACTGTGCAAGTGATCTCTCTGGCCGTCTTTCCTAAAATGCGACCGCAGAGGAACTGAAGTCTAGTATGATATCGTGTGCTAAGTTTAGTGCCGCCTTTAGGGCTGCAGAATTAAATTATAAGCATGGCGGGTACAGTGTGTGTAGATGCTCCCATGGGGCAATAATTTCAAGTAACTAAATGCAGGCACATTGTTTGGAAAGTGAATGAGTGTCGTGCCTCATCTTGGCTTTCAGTTTCTCCCATGTGCTCTCGCCCAGGGCCAGTTCTTATCTGATCTGGACTCCACGCGGCAGACGAGACACCACGGCCTGGTGGAGCGGGTTCAGAGGGACCGGCGGCCCATGATCTCTGGTGCCCCCTATAGGAGACGAGTATCCTAACGCTCTACAGTTGCGTGGGAAAGGCTTCAAGCAGAGTTACCTTTGATGTGGAGGCTCCACCATGGGATTCTCACGTGGGTCTACAAAAGCATCAGTCAGTTATTTTCCCGGAGTTTTGTCTTCTCTAAAATCATCGGTTTCAGAAGATGTGGAAATATTACCAAATTTAACTAGACGAAATTTTCGTCTAGTTAAATAATATGATGTAAATAACATTAATGCTAAATATTCCACAAAGTCAAATTCTAAGTAGCCCTTTCACAGCCTTTGCTGTGGGTCTGTTTATGTAGACGTGCGACCGATGTGTAAAGAACTGTCATAATGACGTGTCTATCACTACGCGTGATTTCGTTGATGCCTTAACCAGCCGGTCTCAGCGGGACTGCCCTACATACAGCTCCGCTTACCTGTCGCCAGCCCCCAGCCTCAGCTGGAGAAGGTAACTTCCCTGGGGTTTCCCTTTTCTTGAGTGTTTTTCCTCTTGCCCACGCAGCCGCTCTTCTGGCTCAGTGGCTCACTAACCAGGTGCTGCCGTGTCGCCGGACCTTGCTCCCCTTTCCTCCCTCAAGTGTCGCTCGTCTGCCATGATCCGTTTCCCCTCCCGCCACCTTTCCGATGTCTCCCTCAACTAACATCTGGAGTGAAGGGACGTCCGTTGTCTTGATCTCGCCGGTTCACTTTCATCAGATTGGGATCGGGAAAAAAAAATGTTTTCCTGCCTACTACAGAGTGCCGAATATTGGCCTCGGCGATGGGGGGTGCTGAGCGTGTGAGTCTGGTCAGCTTGTTCCATCAGGTTTCACTAACATTTCGGGCTTCAGCTTTATTGCCATATGCGCATTGTTCTTTGAGATATCCACGTGCTTCCTTTTGACTAATTAAAAAGACTTTGGTTACTTTTTTTTTTTTTTTTTTTTAAAAGTACATCAACAACAAATCAGCAACAGTAGGCAAGAACATGCGAGGGCTGATGCGCTCGCTCAGATACACGCTGCAGATGCAGTCATACTTGCAGTATTGGGCCCCCACCATCTTTCATGAAATATATGAAGCACATGGCGCATTTTCCTGTGTTGATGGGGCATATTTGTTTTCATTTCAGTGGCCCCCCCATGCAGATGCGTGGTTTGAGTGGAAGTGGATGAGCATCAGTCAAAAGTAGATTTTTTTTTTTTTTTTTTGGGAAATCATTTCGGAGATTGTAGAGCACCTCTTGTAGCAGTATGGATGAAGTTGAATATTTAATCTGTTTCCATCCCCTGTTTTGTCAGATGAACCATACGAGAGATTCATACATTTTCATGAGTTTGCGAGTCAGTAATCCCCTTAAGAGTGAGGCAAAGCGAACAGAAGCGCTTTCAGGAAGCGTGAGGGCTAATCAACCGGCTGGAAAGGCTGCTCTGGCTCTGGCTCTGGCGGGGGTGTCCCTCAGAGGGGTTGTTGCCATGGCGTTCCCACCCTCCCCTTCTCTCAGCTTCGCCTCCTGCTACCTTTCTCTCACCACCTCCGCTCCTTGGGCTCCGTCTCATCGTTTATAAGTTTGTTCTTGGAGGAGGTTTCGGAAATTAACGCCCTCGTCTCTCTGTCGGTCACCAAGGCACTGGTCCCCCGACGCGCCGGCGGATAAATCCCAGTCGCTGACTGGCGTCACGCTCAACAGGTGAAACCAGCTCCTCTCCTCCTTTCCTAACCCCCCCCCCCCCCCGATACTGTCATTGTCTTAGGCTTGCCGTGAGCAGTCATCTTTATTCCTCTCACGGAAGATCCGGCTTGCCTAGACCACAGAGAATATCACCCTTCATCTCTGCATAATTCAGTTTGTGGTCCCCCCCCCCCCCCCCCTC
>JAODJU010000046.1:4243976-4260063 GCA_026776725.1 Gnathonemus echidnorhynchus
CCCCCCCCCCCCCCCTCTCTTTTGAGTTGCCAAGGAAACTGGTTTTGCTGCAGGGGGTGGGGATGTTGGGAGCTAGTTTGGTTTCCAACACGGACCTGTATTTCAGCCCATGCGATAATATCATGGAAGGTGTTTGATTGATTATCACGTTCAGTGATCAGTGGATAGTCGGACGGGCTTGAGGAGTCCGTTTGGCTTTTGCCATTTCAGATCATATGCCTCAACAAGACGTGTCCTAGGCTTGGAGTGGAATAGCCTATACTGTCCTGTTTCTATTCCAGTATTTACAGTTTTGGGGGGAGGGGGGTGAGAGAAATTTCTGGGTAACATGGTGGGGGAATACAGTTGTCATTTTCGTGTTTGTCCCGCATTTCAGTGACCTCTCAGTCTTCCATTCCTTGCCTAAATTCCCCCCCCTTTTTTGGCACCCCTGTCGCAGAACAAACTCTGACTCTGCCCTGCATACCAGTGTCATGAACCCGCATGCTGGCATCCATTCCAGCCCGGGACACGCCCTGACCCATCGGAACCGGAGAAGCAGTGAGTGCTGGCCACCCATGTCAGCCTTGGTGACCTCGCGTGTTTTAGGGCGACCAACAAGGAGGCATCTGAATATAGTCTGCATGTCAGGCTTTGTGTGTGTGTGTGTGTGATTTCTCAATCATTTTCTATTTTGAGGTATGCAAGGCCAGTCTGTCTCTATATACCTATCATAGGACCTTGGGGTCCATAGTTACTGCATAGGGGGGATTTAAGCCAAAACGTCTCCTACCTGTCCTTCAACCCAAGTTGTTTCCCCTCTTCTTGGACCAGTGTTCCCCTACCCGGTGCCCCCCATTGAGGAGAATGTTCTGGATGAGGAGAGCCTGCTCAAGTCCTGGGACGCCAAGAAGGTGAGCCAGTTAAGTTATGGGTATGGATCTGCAGCCAATCAAGTCACAATATGCAAATGAGCCATCATCTCCCGAGAATGCTGGTGAATGAAATGAGATGCTCAGTGTTTGATTGTTAAGATAACAGATATTGTTTAATTCAACTCACTTGTAAATGTAGATGTCATTGCATCATGAAAAATGTCTACTGTTTTACTTGTTTACAGTTGACTGCGCCAACATCTCGACCTAAATCCTGTGAAGTCCCGGGTATCAAGTAAGCAGCCACAAAAATGCTAATTTTCTGAAAACAACAATGGCAGATAAATGGTTATTATTGTTTTCATGCCAGCAAGCCCTATTTGCACATTGAGCGTAGGGTCCGTAGGTAATTATAGTACACAAGTTAACAGAGCAGGGCTACTTAATTCAGTTTGATTTCTTGGGATATCTACAGTTAAATTAGCAAAGTATTAAATGGTTAGCAGTTAATACACTTGAAAAAGCTTGTGAACCCTTTGAAATTATCTGGATTTCCACATAAGTGGCTCCTAATATGTGATCTGTATGTGAATAGTAAAGTTAGTCTTGCTTAAAGTGTACAACATATCACATGCCATATATTTATTGCTGAAGTGGTTTAAACATGGTAATCGATGGCAGTAGTATCGGTCATGAGAACTTGAAAATAGGGTAATTGGATTTAGGTGTTAGAGTTAATTCAGGTATAAAATTGACCTGCCTTGCTATATACATTACATTTTACCTACTTGATCTTCACAGCAGAATTCTGTTTGAGTGCAGTATGGTCCAATGAATAGAGACCTTCCACGAAGAGTCGTTAAAGCTCATAATACTGGAATTGGGTTACCAATGGATTTCTCAAAACTTGGACCTGTATCAGTCCACAGCAGGGCATTGATAGCATCTTAAGACATCAGGGGCTTGGCCTAGAGACCTAATCTGTCCGAGGGTCATCATACTGAATTCTCTCTCTAAAGATATGATGAAAGTTTTGGAACACGTTGCCCTGGACTGTTCTGATGTATAGAATTCTCAAACCCAGAGTACGGCTGTTAAAACATCTGAACTAAACTAATCATTTGGGTCCTGCTTGGATTAATTAATTTAAGTCATATAGTGTGAATTAATTATTTAATGCTAATGCTTTTATCTAAAGGGACTTGCAGGAGAGGAAGGGGTTACAATTTATTTGTGCTCCCTGGGGTTTGAACCCATGACCTTCGTATTCTTAGCACGAGGCTTTACTTGTGGAGGTACAGGGGCATAGAGGTGGGTCACCTACGATGAGGAGTGTCAGGGCGTGCTGCAGAATCCTCAAGTGACACGTGACCCCTACTCTCTGGTGCCCCCTATAGGTAAATCCTGTAGTTGTTAACATCTCTATTCTTGAATCTACCATAAGTACATTGAGCAACTGTGGTGTTCAAGGGATGTTACCAGAGAGGAAACCACCTGGTCTCCAGAAAAAAACTCCCTGCCGACCAGCTCAAGTTTGCTGCCACCTGGATGCTCCCCACTGGATCCGTGTGACGCGACAGATGAGACACTTGACCTTTTGCTAAATGTACTCGGCAACAGTAAAAGCTTGTCCCAGCTGTGAAGTGCAGTGGCTGGAGCATCGTGCCGCGGACCTGCTTTGCTGCCTCAGGGCCCAAGTTGCAGTCAGTGAGAGAGCAGTGTTAGGAAATTCTGCAGCAGGATATCTGCGTGTGATCTAGAATGCAAAAGAATCGCCGTGTCATGCAACATGACAATGATTCTGAATACAAGAGTAGCTGAACGATAGTATGACTCAGACAGAAGGAATCTTAGAATGGGCGAGTCAGTGTTTTAAGGGCTGTCCCCTTAAGACACTGTCATGATCCCAAGCATGCCGCTAAAGAATCACATGGAATTAAGAGTTGTTTTTTTTTTTTGTACAGTAAGGCCCAAAGTACCTCATAAACCGCTGTGCTGGTACGATCAGCTACAGCAGGCTGGGAACTTAAGGATTCATGGCTCTTCCGTCAATTTCCTTGATTGTTAAAAAGACCACAGTAAACATTTGACGGTATAAAATGCCGCGTGTTTGTTAAATAGGAAGCATTATTCTGACTTCTGGCGGAAATCATCGTCATACCATGTGGGTTCACAAACTTTTTCTCAGATTTGTAATGCCTTGTTTCTTAATTAAAGCTTAATGTTTAATTATGTAGCATTAATCAGTGGGACTTTCTGGAAGGGAGGGTTAGGCTCTGGACCAGTTGAAGTTCCTGTCGCCATCGCCAGTGTAATGTATCCAGTTCAGTCCATGAAATGCTTTCATGGGGAACCAGCCGAACGAAATGGACCAGAACAGGGTGTCAGGTTTACGTCAAGAAGATTAGAGACAGCAGTTTTGCTCCCTTCTCAGCCCGACGTAACCCCATCGCACTGCAGCTACATACGACCTTCGTATTCTTAGCGCAAAAAGTATATATTCTCCCTGTGTATGTAAATTGCGCTGGTTCCGAGCTGTTGACATGATCCCATCTCCCTCTCTCTTATTTTCCCTCTGTGTTCCCACACCTCTGTCATTTCCCCCCCCCCCCCCCCCAGCCTTCTCCCATCACCGGCCCAGCAGTCAGGCACCCCCCTCAATCCGGCGACCCTGAGCACTGGAGGCTCCCTACCAGACCTCACCAACCTGCACCTCCCCTCCCCGATGCCCTCCCAAAAGGACGAGCTGGGATACGCCTCCCTTAGTGGGGGCGGCAGCACGGGCAACTTGGCGGCCACTCTCACCCAGCTGGGCATCACCGCGGGCGGCACCTTCAGCCTGCCTGGTGAGTGCTGGCGCCCCCTGGTGATCCTGGCGAGCAGAACGGCGGTCTTACAATCGCACATTCTTACACAAGATGTAATGTGAGAGATGAAGAGGCCGGTGAATCAGCGACGGGCTACACTCAGTGTTCCAGGAATCCCTCCTGTCTTCCTGGGAGTCTGCTTTAACTTTCCACAAATGTTTGTAGTTTTCCATAACTTTGGTTTGAAAGCTCATCTGCTGTTAATGTTTGTTTTTTCCCTCTCCATAACAACCTGTGTCCACGCCCCCCCCAACCCCAATAAATACAACCTCCCTGTAGCATGGATGGTTCTTTATCTAAAAACAATCATGTCTTTTGACTCAATTTGTTTGGTATGCTAGCCTCTCCTCTAACGTCAGAAATGCCCAAGACCATTAAGTACACTTGCATTCCTTTTAAGCAAAGACACAAATCTTGATTTAAATTGTGTTTTATATTTGGTTCAGCGTTTCATGTTTTTCAGAGTCTCGTGCTTCTGTAGTGAAAAATGCTCACTACCACATTCTGTCAGTGAGCTGGCTGGCCAAGACTACTTTCTGTTCATCTTTTTTCTCTTCTTTCTGTTTTTCTCTGACAGGCTTGTCAACGCCTCTACAAGGAACATTCAGTAACTCTATGCTTCAGTCCTCACTGAGCCATCCCAACATCCAGTCATCTCTGAGCTGCCATTCCTCCCATGATTCCCTGAGCTCCACCTCCTTGCAGTCGTCACTTAGCAACCCTTCTCTTCAGTCCTCTCTAAGCTCCTCCCCATCTTTACCTTCCTCTCTGAGCAACCAGTCTCTGCATTCCTCCCTCAGTAACTCCTCCCTCAGTGGCAAATCCCTCCAATCAGCAGCCAATAACCCCAGCTTCAGTAGTGGGATAGGTGGTTCCGGATCTTGTTCCTCGTCTTCCTCCTATTCTTCACTTCTGGCGGGCCAGCAAGGGCCATCGCTCACCACATCACCGCGGAGGCGAAACCAGCTCAGTCCGCTCAAATTATCCGTTGGCACAGAATCCCGTTGGCATCCCTCTAAGCAGTTTTCACCAACCATGTCCCCAACGTTGTCATCCATAACACAGGTAGCATGACCACCATGATTGGCTGAGAAATTGTACTATATTGTACTTTATAATATTTAAAATTGTATGTTTGTATCATTATTTAGAATGAATTTAGGGATCTACTAAAGAAGAACGCCAAGTAATCCTTGTTGACACACGTTCGATATTTACTAGCAGTGATGTTTTGCGAAAACAAACATTTTCTTTTGCTTGCTAAGATATGTTTCATAATGTATGTTACATTAGCCCATTAGTCTGGTAGCCCATGTTTGTAATTATAATTAATCTGTGCCTACATGCTCAGTTGTTGTGTTTCTTGTTGTGTGTTCGAACTGAGAGACCGTACCTCCTCGCCTTTGTAGGGCGTTGCTCTGGATACAAGCAAGCTGCCAGTGGATCAGAGGCTGCCATCCTATCCTTACGGTCAGGTCCAGCAATCCCACCTGAGTCCTCAGCAATCCGCCCACCCAGGTACAATGATGACGCATCTACAGCAGCCGCAACAGTCTGACCTGCAGCATCATCCACAACAGCAACAACAGCATCGTCTACAGCAGCAGAACCTAGAGCAGCCACAGCTGCAGAAACAGCAACAGCACCAACAGCATCATAAACACCAGCTACCGTACCAGAAACAAACAAATCTGCAGCAAGACCAACAACAGCACCAAATTCTACAGCAGCAGCGGCAGGAACAGGAACACCACCAGCAACAGCATCTACAGCAGTCTGGGCTGCACCAGTCTGGTCAACAGCATCTAGAGCAGCAACACCAACAGTACCCACAGCTGCCTGGCCTACACAACGCTAGTCAGCAGCCACAATGGCTGCAGTTTCAACAGCAGCAGCAATCACAGAACCAGTTGCAAGTTCAGGCGCCGCACCGTGGCCTGGAACAGCAGCGGCAGGTACCAGGCATGCACAGGGTTCCCGCGACTTTGCCTCTGCATATGGAGAGCTCGCAGAACCTGCTCAGCCCACAGAGAAGGGTGCCTGAGTCTGCATCACAACCGGGCCTGAACTGCAGCCAGACTCCCACAGGGAGACCGCAGGCGTCAATGGACCAGCTCCTCCCAGCCAGCCTGACTCCATCATCCAGTCAATCTCTGCCTGCCAACCTGGATCTTCAGAACGTAAGGGCAGCCCACAAGTTCCGTGATCAGCTTATTATAGCCTACATTTTTGTCTAGCGTTTCTCTTCCCCCATGATTCTCTTCTCTCCAACAGGAGGACTCATTGCTGAGCTCTCTGCTAGATGAACCTTTTGTGAACCTCCAGCTTCCAGGCAGACAGGGCCAGGAGCTGTCTCAGCAAGTAAGGAGTGCACTCAAATGACTGCTCCTCTTCTGTTTTAGCTAGCGGTGCTCCGATTTTGTCTCATATTACCGATAACTGGCTAACATCTGAGCTCCACAAATCTGTAGTGAAGCTGACGTTGGTGACGTTACTTAACATCCCGTAAATGTGTGTAGTGACCACATCATATAGTGCAGGCAGGGAGACATCAGCGAAGTCGCGCCGACTTGGGAGACTGTAGCGAGTTTCTGAGTGATGAATGAGCCGACAGCTGTGACAGAAAATGGCACATTGTCCAGGGTGATAAAATCCATTATTTTAGTAATTATATCTGTATGCTGCTGACTTTGAATACTAACTAAAGTCTAAATATCAGCTAGTAATACCCAAGATCAAGACCGAGACACAACAGACTGATGCTAATGTCTTGCCGATACCGATATGTTAACTGATATACCTCTGGTTCTAACCCAGAGAGTATTAGCAGTTAATCTTTGGAGCTCAAATGGAGTAGAAATCACCACATAGTATGATTGGGGGTAGTTTGTGGTGTAGCGGGTTAGGACACTCTGCCTGTGATCAGAAGGTCGCTAGGTCAAACCCCCTGGTTGTTGGTTTCATTGTTGCGCCCTTGAGCAAAGCCTTTAACCCCAATTGTTCCAGGGACTATCTGACCCTGCAATCTCAGTTGTAGGCCTACATTGCTTTGGATAAAAGTATAAGCCAAATAAAAGACAACCTTACAAATGACTCAGTGATATGCATTCCCTGAGCACCCAGGCTTCCCTCTACATCCTTACGCTTTTATTGGACACCTTTCCTCTCACTCCCCATGTTCTTAGCTGAGGAGGTTCTACATGGAGACCCCAGGGGGCGATCGGTCCTTCAGCCTGGCCGGTGGCTCTGAAACAGGGAAGGATGAAGCCAGCCCCATGGACTCTCACTCCACCACTATCCATCAGCTCTTGAACCAGCAGAACCAGAGCCAGAACTTCAGCATGGGCAGCCACAAAAACCCCAATATACTGCTGAGTGGTGAGATGGAGATTGAAGGTTCTCTAAAGTGACACCTCCACCCTTTGGATTTAGGCTGTTATGTCGGTATATTTCTTGTCTGGCATGTATGGAACCTTCTTAGCTTCAGCTTAGCTTGACGTTCTTAGGTTCATTGGTGATCATGATTATTTCCCTGTAGAACACCCTCACATGTCACTGTGAACACCACACTTTGAAACCGTGCCTGATGTCAGCCAGTATTTACCAGTATGCGGTACTGGCCCCAGTTCACGTCTCTCTTCAGGGTATAGGGAACATTTCTTGCCTACAGTACTTCTCATAATCTGCCCTGTACCACCTTTTCCCCCCATTTCAAGCACTGCTTTAGAACATCATTTCTCTGTGTCTCCTTTTTACCTACGATGGCCGAAACAGCACTTTGGACTGATTTCGCAGTCAGTCAAGCTTGATGCTTCAGTTTCTTCCCTCACTGCCAGCAGATGAACACCAAATCAAAAGGACACAACCTGTAGGAAGTAGACTCACATGAACCATGTTAGGAGGGAATATCCATCAGTTTCTGTCTATTTCTGTCCATTTCTGTCCATCGTCTAGCCCCCACAAACACAAAGCTCAACATGAGTTGTCAAAATGTAGCAGTGTACCCCATAAGCACAGAGTTATTAACATAATTGACCCCCATCATTCTCTCCCACCTACACAGGGAACTCAACACCAGCGCTATCCAAGGAAATCACTTGCACCCTGTCCAGCATGCCTGGATTCGAGGGGGACCCCTTCGGCCTGGACGATCCCCTGCGGATGGACCCCCTGGTGCTGGAGGGCCTCGGCCTCCTGGAGGATGGGGAGCTGGTGCTGGCTGACCCCGCGGTGGAGGACTCGTTCCGCTCGGAGCGTTTCCACTGACACGGCTCCGGTGCTTGGCATCAGCAGCGGTGACATAGCGGCCCGGGAACGAGACTAACAGATTAATTTTCTACCACGCTGTGGGGCTCATGCACTAATACTACTCAGAAAGAGAAACTATGGTTTATCTCGGATACTGAAAACTGCACTTTGGAGATGCGGGTATGAAGCATCTCTTGTGGCCTTAAATCCTTTAGTCTGGTTACTGTGGTAGAATCCAGGCTAGTTCTCGCTCCCTCTTCTGCATGGTGGTGAGGACGATGAATCAAGAAGCACTTGGCACACCGTAGCTGTGATGTCGTAACGGACAGTCCATCCTCGGTCATGATGACCAGTGCTTTCCGGGCACTGTCAGCTTGCCGGATTGCACTGGCCAGTGGTATTTCCAGATCTTCATTAGAAGTGCGAGTGAGATACAGGATGCGGTGGGATGTGAAGCCTCTGGTCATAATGGAACTCTTGAACATGAATCTGGTGCCCCCCCCCCACACCCCAAAGGTCATGGGGCTCTATGTCCCCCACCCTTCCCTATGCCAGGCAAAACAAAAACATCCTCTTTTTCCCCACTGGATGACAGCCCCCCTGCTCATTAATGGAATGGTCAGCTTTGCACAGCATCTTAAGCATCCCCAGGCATGAAGATGTGTTTCGTTGGTCCTGCCGGAAGTTCCTTTTGGTCGTGTGGGCTCTCAGGCGGACATCTGGAATGTCTGCGTCTCTGATATTCCCGTTTGACACCCGAAAGCCATGAAAAACGCAGGACCTGGGAAGTTGTCGTGGGCTGGTTGTAGCCTTTCCTGACCCTCAGAGCTGGGAAGACCTCAGCTTGATGATGAGTGGAAGGAGTTGCTCCTTTGGTTGTTATAAAGGATAAAATATATATAACATGCAGTTTACTGAAAATATATGAGAGAGGCTGGAGAACTGCTGTGCTTCTTTGAGTGGACACTTTAAAAGGACCTGGATCCGGTCCAGTGTGGTCTCATTTTGATACTTCCCTACCATGACATGGCAACCCCGGATGTTTGGGTATTCTCTTGGTGTACTTTTTAAGAAATCAAATCTATAACAACATATTTTATAGCCTGTTATTTTTCTTGTTAAGGGCTATTTGGGAACAAAAAATATGTACAAGGAAGTATTTGGGGTGTCAGTTTTCCAACAGCTACGCACTGTAATTATTTTTTATTAATAATTCTTTCTCCGCTCTAGCACATTGTGTTAGTGAACGCTGAGAAAGGCATGTGGAATCAAATGTAAATATTATTAACTCTGTTTACTCTTCTCAGTGGGAAAGCCCTGGTTTAGCCCTTAAAGCACCTGAGCTGCGTGGCGTTCCTCAGCGGAGGTTCATTTGGGTGCGTACCCTGGTGTGTCGCATTGCAGCGGCCTCACTGCAGGAAATCTGCCTGTAGGTGCAGCCTGTGCAGAACCAGCCTGCAACAGAGCGGGACTGGTGACTATGTTCACTGCGTCTGCCTGGCATGGATCCAAATGAATAAGAACCTGGGTAGATGAAAGTAATTTCTGGCTCAATCCAGGCCTGGTTGGTGATCCAAAACCACCCAACATAAGATTTAAGCAGGTTTTGGGTTCTTGCATCTCCTTGGAGGAATCCGTTTTTACTTCCTGTAGAGATAACTAAGAATTTTGTATCTTTATGTTGTTTTTTTCCCACAAACAACTGTTCTTGCAATTAGTGTTTTATTATAATAATTATGTCAGAAATTTTGATTTGGAAATGTATAATTTGCACTAACAGAAAGCAGTAATTTCTGATTAAAATATTGTTCTTTAGTGTAATTGCAAAACAGCTGTATTTAAAGCAGTTAATTTTATGCAGTTTATGTCAGCAGTGTTGTTAATGTGTGACTGGGGCATGGAGCTGTTGACTGTTTGTATCCCCTAGAATAATCCCTGCTGAATAACTCTTGCTGTAATTACCAAACCGCTTCCACAATATTCTAGGGCGTAGATTTGAGTAGGGAAGGTAGGGACATGTTCCTGTCGACATTGTGAGAGTACCACGTGTGTTTTTTTTTGGGGGGGGGGGTCGGCGGGTTCAGGCCTGACTTGGTCCCTTTTTATGTTGAAGCCAAACCTACATCCTTATTCTTTTATCACATTGCATTTCTCTCTCTCTCTATTTTTTTTTCTTCATGTCCATGCTCGGCCACTAGAGGTAACTGTTGAGCAGCAAACATTTAAACCAGCTGGTTAGGAATTTCCTACACTGGTCACATTTTCACTGATCTGGTGGTTCAGTGGGAAAATCCCATTTACAGCTCATGAGTCATGCACGGTTTACATGGTTGTGTGGGTCTCCTTCCCCAGGAACACCATTCAGGTGAGTTGGTGACCCCAGATTTCCTAAGCGTGCGCACGATTGTGCCTGAATGCTTGGCACCAGACTGGCATACTGTGCAGAATGCCTTACACCCTATGCTTGCCCAATAGGCTTTGGATCGCCGCAATCCGAAGTGGATCTTGATCTCATTATTTAAAAAGTATAATGATGTCTTAGCAATGGAAAACTAGTAATAAATAGGTTTATACTTAGTCTTAAGTCGCCTAAAATGAAAATCTTCTCTTGTAATAAACCGGGTTCTCCAGTCTCTCCTCAAGAATCTCCTGTTGAATCAGGTGTGCTGGTGAAATATTACAAATGGGGTCCTTAGGGGAGACTCTGGGAGCCAATCTTCAGTCATCCCTCCCTCCTTTGCCATTTCATCCATGACATCATAGTGGGCCACTCTGCCCCAAGGCTCCGGGTGGCTTGTGGCCATTGGCAGTACTCTAGGGGTGAGGTGACACTGGTGTTAAATTAGAGGGTGTGACAGCCATGTCCATGCTTGGCCAATCAGCCGGGGAGGTCGAGGCCGTATCAGTAACCACACCAGTCGAGCAAAGAGACAAGAAACACAAATGATTTAAACCAGTGTTTCTGAGCCCAGGTCTCGGGGACTGCCAGATGGTCACATTTTTGCATCCTGCTGGGAGGGAGCATAAATGTGGGCTGCCTGGGGGTCCTGGAGGAGCAGGTTCAGTAATAATGCTTTAAACAAGTTAATTTTATTGGTTCTTCCATCACAGATTACAGTTGACTGGAAGACAGCTGATCAACCTTAGAATGATAACCCAGCCCTTAGTTATTAATATGACATATTTTAAGCATCTATGATGGTTTATTGCCTCTCTGCAGATAAAGCTCTAGATGCAGTAGCAATTCAGTTGAAAGACAATTGGGGAATGTGGGGAAAAAGCCATATTTGTCTGGAAATTATTCTCTTGTTGCTATTATTAATAGATGTTCATCTTTTATGTAGAATAACATACATATATACATTTCATTAGTTGTCTCGAGCAGTGCTATGCAGTTGTCTTTCATGGTATTTTCCTGTGTTACATGTGGTGTTTTTTTTTTAATGTTTGTTCTTACCAGGGAAAAACAGATGTTAATATGCCGTTTGCCATGGATGTTTCCTTAAATCTAACAAGTATAGAGTTTTTAAAGAAAATGCTGTGTACATACACGTTATTTTACAAGAAAAATAAATTACCAGAAAAGTACAGATGTGTGGACCATTTCATTGACTACAACCTACAAGTCACTTCAGTATAAGGATTTTGTGTGGGTATAGAATTCCATCCATTTTAGTGAACAATTAGCCAATCGAAAGTGTGACCGACAGCCTGTCTTTGTAGAGTATATCATGTGTTGGACCCTAGTGTTTTACAGGTCTGTCTCATTCACATTCAATGACATAAGGTGCTAAAATGTGGAGTCACCAGTTTGGCCAAGAACGCTGTTGGTGAACCAATTAGGCGACAGGCAGAGCCAAGGGCGCCATCTTCTTGGGGGCGGGGGGGTGGATTCCGAGCGGTCAAACCTAAGACTCCATGCGAGCTAGGACCAGCCCCACCGTAAATCCAACCGATAGCAACCATGTGACAAGTCCAGATCGTCAAATAACTCATGTAAACTGGCTGACTGCCCTGCGCCCTCTTGTGGCAGACTCTGATAGCAGAAGTCACCTTTTCTTCTCGTACCTCAAAATTTTTTTTTGGGAATACTATATACATTACAATCAGCAGTCAGTACCAATCTGAGTATTTCTTTGTGTTTAAAATGCTATCAGTTATTCATATGGTCTTCGTTTCCTATTATGAGAACGGACCATTGTGTTGTGTATTATGAAAATAGCGCTTCTTGCATAGTTTAGCAAATACGGTTGTAATCATGTCACTCACGCTACAGGTGTTGGCAGGGATGACTTGAACAGCGAATCTCTCCGAAGACCAACAGGGTTTGTTCGAGGGACCCTGCCTACTTCAAACAAATTAGGTCGCAGCTAAGCTGCAAATCTGCTTTTCTACACCTAGGCCTCTCCTACATGCCTCACCCCGTCCATCGCAGTGCTTCTGACCCAGCTCCATATCACCTATATAAAGGGATCCAAGCCAATATTATATATACTATTATATCCTCCTGAGACCCCACCCATTCATTTATGTCCATTGTAGTGTTGTTTATTTTTGCATCTATCTTTTCACTGATGTTAGGAAATGTATTTATTCCTGTTGTACACTAAAGAGGGCATGCTGTGAAATTAAAAAATCAAATTGTAAGATGTCTTATTTCCTCCAAAGATAAATAACCTAAAATTGAAAATTGAAGGACACTTTTTTCCTTGGGTCTCAGGAGGATATAACATCACAATTGCAGGAAGCTTGCGGTACTCCCCAGATGACAGAACATACTCACACATTAAGGACAACATAGACTATGCCGCCTTTGTCATATTTGCTACAAGTAAGAAGTACAATGAACTTCAGTCTTTGCTTATCCGACTTTGCTGTCCTATGACATAAAGCGGCGGTGGCCAATCTTATCCACAAAGGGCCGGTGTGTATGCAGGTTTTTGAGATAACCTGTAGGTCAGCTGTTCAAACCCAGGTGTGAGGACTCCTCAGCCAATCAGTCCTCTAATTAGTAATATAATTAGGGACTTGCAGTGAAAACCCACATACAGTGGCCCTTTGCGGATAAGATTGGCCACTCCTGACATAAAGCATGCATAGAGGTGAGAGCAAAGCTTTGCATTAGAGCTTCCTTCTGGCTTTTGCCAAAGGGGCCCAACAGTAATATGTTCATAATCAGGGCTCGTCCGGGATTTGAACCCGGGACCTCTCGCACCCGAAGCGAGAATCATACCCCTAGACCAACGAGCCACACAGCATACGTGGCGCCAAAACGTTTTTACCAATCTCCGAAATTTTATTACCTTATAATGTATTTCCAATCAAATTACCTAATTTTTAACAATTAATTGTTCATTTTCATTTACTACCAAACAACCTATTTTACTCATATTCATACCGTATAGCAAAACTGCGAAGCACAATAACTACACAACCCATAGACCCCAACGCCCATATTTCGCTTCAGGATAAGAAACTGCGGATTTAAATTGGCTTTAACAAAGATCGGGGAGTTGGGAGGGAGCAAAACGTAGACAGTCTGCGGGTCCCCGAGGACTGCTTTGAGAAACAGTACTGTAATGATCTAGTGGGAGGAGTGGTCTTTGCGATGAACCTGACCAGTAACAGATGGCGCACATATAACCCAACCCACCTCCAGTCAGACGAGGCGACTCTGACTTTTATAAACAGACACAAATGAACAATTAAGTGATTTTCCAATTTTCCCTTTACGATTAGTGTAGTAAAATTGGTGAAAACGACCCGTTTTCTGTTTTTCCATGTAATATCGGGAAACGAACATACATTGGCCGCTTGTAATAGGCTGATGAAGTTTCAACAGCAGTGTGTAACTTATTTACGTTTCATCAAAACTTGGATACAATACGACGTTCAAATGGAGCGGAACAGTCAAAAAAACGCTAAACCCGTCCGTCCATCCCCGGTACCGGTGCCGCCAACCTACCAGCCAGCTGCTTACAAAGGACTTGATTTAATGTGGTTATACTGAAGGTAGCCTGATTCACATCAAGATAACTTTGTGTTACGACTTATTTTATAGCCTACTATTTAAATGTTGAAGATTGCTGTTTTAGCAATGAAGCGTCCATTTACATGGGATTACGCGTTCGAATGTGATCTCAAACTTTTTCAAAGTTTCATCCCATACGATTCAAAGGTTAGACCTACCAAGGTAATATTTTCCAAGGTAATCACGCATTGCATGGCATGTAAGTTTCGACACACAAATCATACTTTTCGATGAGTTAACACTGCGCCATTGCGTAACATTACAGACCATTCCGACCCTGCAGCTTTATTAAAGGAAGTGCTTCTTTCAGCACTTTCGCCCCATCAACCTTAACCAATTTCTTTGTATTTAAGTCGTGATTCAAAAAACGGATGTCGCGGTTCTGCTTTTCGGGAAACGTTCTGGTTTTGCCGGATCTACCGAGCCTCGCCACTTCCGCAAAGTGGGTGAAAAAGCGGAGAGCCAGTCTCTCATTGTGCTAGCGAGACAGATACGAGATGATGCGGTAATATGCATTGTAGATTTGTAATTTCATATTCAACCGCGATCCGCAGGTCTTATCTCCTCCACACTTATCAGTTTTGCGGCGCTCTCACGTCAGATTGCTGTTTTCGGGCAAAATTCGTATTATTTGCACGTGTTATATAGACTCCGTCGCTACGCGGCGCTCTTGTGTTTCTGTAGCTATAGGTAAACCAGATTTAATCAGCCTTGGGGTAGATGCTTCACGTCGCTGGCAGAAGTAGGAGCGCTTCTGCCTGGAAAAGTAGCACAGACGGCTGGGACTTATGAGCGGCCGCGACTGGGTGGCTGAAATTTGAGCTGGTGGGGGGGAAAAAGAAGGGGGTAAAAACAATCAAAGGGGGGCTGAAGTGCGGGGGTAAGCCGAATGCGTGGAAAATGCGGGGTCTCAGCGCTTTGGGCAAACAGGTAAGTAAAGACGCCGTCGGTACGAAGGCAGGGTCGGGAAATCTGGCTGCTCCGGGACCAAGAAAACATGCAATTAGTCCGATATCCAGAAATCTGCGTGTGTGGAAAAACACGTGTATCCCAGGGCTATTTATTTTAGAATAAGATGGCAAAGCACGTGTAGATCTCTTTGCGTGTTTTGGTGCTTTGGGAAGGGTTGGGGTGAGCCGTGGTCGGTGCTGCTGGGGGGTGAATGTGGGATGATGAAGGTAGCAGCAGCGTTTATGTCTTAATCGAGGTCTCCTCCATGCAGTCTGTCCTTTAAACGAAGGAGGAGGTTGTTTTTTCCGACCTTTTTTAACACTTAAACTCGAAACGACATTTTTTCTATTATTATTATTAATAATTTGCTTTTGGTCGACAACCTGAATGTGGAGGCGTTTCCCTGCCAGATAACGTGATATTATGCGAGCAGTTCAGACCTGTAATAGTAGATGCGGCTTCCTCTCGCTGATATTTTTATTCCGTATCTCGCCCGCCTAAGGCTTCTTGTGTAGTTAAAGCTACCGTGTTATTTGTGCCGTACCTGAGGCGTGTAGATCAGAGCTGTCAGGTGTCCAGAGACGATAATAGCGAGGCAATTAACAAAAACAGACGGTGCCTAAGGATGTGGTTGCACCGGGCGTGTTTCATTGCGAAGTATGGCCTATTGCTTCACCATCTTGTCTTTGTTTTGAGTTGTGTGCCGGTCCCTGCATTGGATTGCTCGTAAGACAATAACCACGCACACACAGTTAATAAACCATTGGCCTGTCTCCGGGCACCAAAGAGGCCAGATTTGTTGTCATGGCGACAGTGTGCGGATCACAGCTTCTGCTGGATCTATCCCAGGAGGGTCTTCCCGACAGAGGGCTGACAACACTGCTTTTTCTCCTGCATGGTTCATTGCTCAGGAAGTCACGGTCATTTTTCTGGACTCTTACAGCCTTTGTCTGATACTCAGAGAGCATTCTGTTGTCCTAGCTGCTGTACTGGGTTATTTAAACACAATAACAGAAGGTTTGTTTGTATTTTGCTTTGTTTTGACTTGATTTGATGGCTTTTGTAAGTTGCATTGGGATTTTTGTGTTCATAATGTGGTCCCTGGTTGGTTGGGGGGGGGGGGGGGGAAGGGGCAC
>JAODJU010000046.1:4260221-4274838 GCA_026776725.1 Gnathonemus echidnorhynchus
GATCAAGCCCCCCCCCCCCCCCCAGGATGGAGCGCTGACCTTCTCTGTAGCTATGATGACGGCAGGGAGGTGCAGCCCCCCTATCTTGTGTTTCTGTCCCCGGTTCAGGTTACATCAGGTCTCTCTAGATTAGTGATCTACACCTGGCCTGGTTACCGGTGTAACCCCAGGGTGAGTAATGGAGATTAGCTTAAAGCCGCGATTGTCATTCCCTCTTATGTAATTACAGCATCATGCTTCCAGTTTCGCTGGTAACCATTACCTGGTGTCACCTGTCGCTTTGTGTGTTTGTGGGATTAAATGTGTTGCGTGGATGTTGAACAGTTTGAGAAGGAGTAGCTTTTTCCCCCAGCAGCTGCCCCCACCCCTCTGCCCTTCTTAGATTGCCATAGTCCTGTGCTTTATGTGAATGCCAGTGGCATCTGCTTCTATATCCGTGGGGAGCCCTTTTGTACCATAAAAGGAGTACATACATAGTAAAGTCCCATTTCATTACCTGTAGCTCAGTTCCTCATTATTTCACTGTCTGTTTACTCATGTATTTCTATTGCATTAATTTATTTAATAGACACTTATCCAACACAACATAAAATTGAGACAGTAGGGTCAGACAGTCCCCTGGAGCAACTGGGGTTAAAGCACTTGCTCAAGGGCACACCGGTGAAATCACTCTGTAAGCAATGGGGTTTGAACCAGCAACCTACTGAGTCCAAATCCACTGAACCAGGCAGCAACCCTTATACCTTCAGTCACTGTGACCTTTGGCCTATAAAGTGACTCAGTGGTCAGATAGATTGGGAGGGGGGGGGCAATGATTTGTATGTTGGCCGGTGACCCTGCATCATGGTGCTGAGCAGCTGCTGCGGCTTGGAAGGCAGGAAGTGGGTCGTTACACCCCCGAGCTGTCGCACAATAGCGCGTTCATCTGATAACCGTGTCATGGGCATCCAGCTGATGTGTCGAAGTTCCGAAGAATTACTGTATCGCCGTCAGAGAATGTCGTAGACTTGGGAGGGTGTGTTGGTCACTCTGGACCACAATTGATTACGAAATACTGAAATTTGGCCCAGTGGTTCGGTTTGTTTTGAAGCCTTTGACACTTAAAAACTTTTGCAGCGATTATTAGGTGAAGTTGATCTTACTGCGATTCGATCAGTCGGGCAGAGAAATGCTTTCATTTTCGGTCAACAGGAATGTATTTAATGTGTTGATCTAGATTAGCGCTTATCTGTCAGGAGTATGTAATACTTTGTGTGGAACATAGTTTGTCTGGGATCACGGGTCACACCTGATGTACCTTCAAGGTGACTTGCATGTTGTTTGTTTATACCAGACAAAGCAGCAAACTTGGAGCGATTGAAGCTAAGGCCCCAATGGTGAAATCACTCTGCTGTCCACAAGATTTGAACCAACAACCTTTGGATTTACAGGCACGGAGGGCTAACCCGCTAAACCACGCACCACCCCTACACATTGAGATTCTTTCCATACTAGGAGGCAGTATGATGCATGATGGGTCGAATGCCCTTTGTGCCCATAGCACAGCAAAGGCTATAACCCTTAAAGTGCTACATATGCAGTGATAAACCTGATCTCTGTGCAATACTGGAAAGCTAGTGGGACTTTTTTGGCTGCTATGGGTCATCATGAGTCATTACAGGAAAACAGAGCTGGGTCTTTTGTGTGTCTATACTGTGTACTTTTTAAAATGGCATTTTGGGACATTAAGGGAGATTCTCATCTAAAAGGACCAGAGTTTTCTCTACTAGTACCTCTGTTTTATGATTTGGTTTGGTCATGAGGAAGAGGGGCTTGTCAGAGACCGTTCGTTGTGTTAACCAGTGACCTGTTCTGCTCTATAGGCTAGAGTTTCTGCCCTAACGGTTAAGGCCCCCCCCCACAAATTATTGTGACTTCTCTTTCAGGCAAAATCCACGTAAATTTGTAACTACCACCATTTCTGTTTTTCACATCCTGTGTTCAGTTCATGTTCCCCACCCCCCCCGAAACTTTCTGTTTTGAAGACCCCCCTCCAATCTTCTGCTGCCTCAGTTTCTCCTGAGGTTGTCCTCCAGCTTTGCAGGGGTGTGTCAGCTGTTGTAGACATCTTAGGGGAGATTGTGTACACGCATGACAATGCCAAGCCTTGCCATTAACATCCTCTAACTCAAGGGTCTCCAACCAACCCCCCCAGTTCAACAAGTTTTACCAGTAGCTCTTCTCCTCCCCACTTGACAAGCTGTACAGGTCCATGATCATCAAAAGATTGTGAGTCTAATTGATCAATTAGACCTGTGTAGTAAAGTTTTGTAATGTGCGATCACCCCCCTATATTTTCAGTAAGGATGTAATCTTGTTTTTTCAGTCATGAAAAATGAATCTGATCATTCCTTGAGCCACAAGTATCACAGTCACCTGACAAATCTTCCCAGTACCTGTTCTACTATCTAAAAAATTTGGACCCTTAATTTAACTATTTTTAAATCAGAAAACTGCCAGAAAGCAGAATTATTTATTTCTTGGTGCTGCAGTAAATGTTCACTCATCTGAAAGTTAAGCAGCAGTGTGAAGTATTTCACTTTTTGTATTTAAAAAGAAAAGTTTATGGTCACGGATTGTCTTTCTCTGTTGAGCAATGATCCACGAGGGTGTTAATGTGTTAAAATGTGCTGGAAATGGCAGTGGCTTACAGGTTATGCAAGCTGTCCTTGTGTAAAACCAGTTTGCAGGCTAGATAGTGTATTAATGTTTTCTGATGGTTTATGGATGGATAGATAACATTTATAAGCTATGATTCATATGCTTAAAATAACAAAGTTGAATTACATGTGATTAAAACAAAGCCAGTTTAAGTTAAGATGACTCCAGCCTTAAACCACACTTGTCATTTTAGCAGTGTATCCTTCGCTTCTGTGCCAGTGTGTATATTAAACGAAAGCATCATGGAGTATTACGGCCCAGATGTGTTCATGTCTAAAATACATTAGCTCTAATGATCAGCGGGACCTAAAATGTTAAAAAGGCCGACGTACGTAAGTAGTACTTTTTCATTATCTCTAAATCGCGAGCTTTCCTCGTGTTGGCAGTAGGTCCAGTTTGGTGTATGTGTTCTCGGGCCCAGAGAACAGGCGGCATTGAGCCTATAAATGGTCCCAGTCCCCAAGCCCCGCCCATCGCTGTCCTGTCATGTGACCTGCAGACTGTTCTTCCCCGTCCGTCATCTGTCTCCCCAGCAGATGCGATGACTATAGGTGGCAGCCGGAGGAAGTGGTTATGCTGTGTCTCCAAACCCTGGCAGAGATCACTGTAACGCATCAACCCCCATCACACGGAAGCACCCAGAAAGCCTGAGTACCAGCCTGCCTCGCCGTATTCCTCCTCTGCACCGTTGGGACCACCATGGCCGTCCGCTTACTCTTCATCCTGGTCCTCCTGGGCCACCTAGAGGTCTCTGTGACGAAGCTCGTTCCTCGGATATCCTTCCCCTTGGGTAAGCGTTTCCTCCGCGACCATGTGGCCCTGAGCTCCTGAAGCTTGAAGTGTTGATTTATTCAAGCGTTGTGTCTGAGGTTTTGTTTTTTGTGCAACATCATCTGTCTAATGAAGCATAGCTTGCTTTTATTGGTTATGTTGTACTGCTCTTTGTTTTAATTTTTATTTTAACTCTAATTAATTGGTCATGAAGATGATTAGTTGGCCATGAACTTTAACTGAAGCTAACTTATTTTGTTTGTGAATACTTTTTAATTTCAGCATTTTCTTTCAAGAGAGCACAGTGCATCTTTTGTGAGGACATGTGTGTGTGTGTGTGTGTGCGTGCGTGCGCGTGCGTGTGTGTGTGTGTTTCTCTCTGAAACGGGGGTCATTTAGTCTGCTTTGTGACAGCATTCAGTCACAAGAGCTCATCATATGACCGTTTCAGATTTGTAATCTTATTTAAACTGTCCAGGAGTTTCATGGGGGAAGATTCACAGGCGTTGGATTTGATGTGGCAGACTGAAAATCCTGTCCAATGTCTTACTGATAGAAATTTGCCATTTGTCTGTTGCTTGAATAAATGCAGATTATTTTTTTAATCATTGGCAGATCCTGAACATGTTACTAGCTAAAGGTTGCGACCCCCCCCCCACCATGATTTTAGGAGTGGGAGAGCACACTGTTCTATTCCAGGGCAATATACTCAGCTTTGTGGCATCATGCATGGTCCATAGTCAGTTTTGTTGAACCTGTGGATCGCTTGGGGAGACCGTGGCGAGAAATAAAGATTGCACCCCCATGGTCTCTGTATAAACCAGCCCTGGTGTCATATTTAGTTTATATATTTCTCGTGCTTTTGATCTCTGTTGTGGTCTGTAAACACAGCCGTGGGATGGAAAGTTTATCATTTATGTGACTATTGTTTAGCAATATGCTCGCTGTGTTTTGCAAAAAGCCGTCTTTGTCCTCTGGGCAATGTGCTTCCGCTTGTTTTTAAAAATATCTCTCCCCGATAAATAATATGACTGCTTCTTCTATAAATATGTATAGTAATACTGCAGCGTTAATGTTTGTTTTAATACTTGTGTTCATGTACAGTACTGTGTAAATGTCTTAGGCAGTCAATGGAAATGTTTAAAGCTATTTATCTGGGTAGATGTATATTTGCTCAGAAAAAAAGAACACAATGTAACATTACAACATATGCCAATTACGAGTAACAATAAAAACTAACAAGAACATATTCTCCAGAAAGTCACCGATATCTTCCTGGGTAACTAGATTAACACCACTTCAGTTCCCAAACCTCTCCTCAGAGGCACCCCAGCCAATGCATCTGTTCATTAAATTTCACCACCAGCTCACTTAATTAGTAAACAAGTTGGTGAGGTATTGATTAGCCATATAAAGTGTGCTTGTGTTGAAGTCAGAAAGGTATATTGCATGATTGCTGCACATCCTGGTTTTTGAAATGGCTAACAGACATGATCTCATAGTTTTGCAACCTCCAGAAGTTTAAGTATTTTCTTTGACTGAGACTTTTGCACAGCACTGTAAAACTACAGTACTGTATTACTAATGTTAAGTGTAGTGTGGGATTCTGTCAAATTTGAGAGTAATCTTGTCAGCCTTGTTTTTCTTAAACTGTATTAGTGTAGGTTGTATGTTGGGAAAGGAGTTAACGAGGCCAGAGTAGCAGCAGAATGCAGGATTGTCAGATTTGTTCACTGCATTACTGACATGCCAGTGCAGTGACCTAGAGCTCTGCTTTTCACTGCTATCTTGTGTTTATTTTTGTGAGAAGCCACTTTCACCCCAAAAATATAGGGAATATGGTCAGTCGATTTTTATGGCAAAATATTTAATCTTTTTTTTGTCTATCAGTCCATAGTGATATTATCACAATATTATTTCAACACTCCATTTTTTTTTTCTCCTTAAAATTCCCTTAGGATTCCCCATAAACAGATTCAGAATGTGTTAAATTACCACACATTGAATGAATTGCAAACTGAAAGCTAATTTTAAATTTAGCCTTAGGGAATGTAACTTTGTTGTTGGGCAAAACCAGTGAATGCCGACAGTGCGGTTTGTTGCTGGGTTTTTCTCTCTGCCTCGCAGCTCGTTCCAGTGGATGGATTTGACATCGCCGGAGTCTGCCACTGTAAACGCTCACATTCTCTACGTTCTACTGGATGGCAGTGCTTCAGGTGGTGAAACTGGTTCTCGGTATTTCCAGTTTTAATTGGCGCAAGGTTTCAGCAGAGTTTACTGTACGCAGCGCCAGTGTGCTGCGTGTTGGACGCCACTGCCGTCTTTTTACCTTGTTTTTCCGCAGTATTTTAAACAGATGATGTAGCCGCTAAGCTTTCATTTTGTTCACACTGAAGTTTCCTTTGAAGGAGCCCTCATCCCTCCCAGGACTCGAGTGTATTAAGGATGCGTGGATTGATGATGCCTGCTGAAATATCAGTGCGTCCGGTCTGAATGTTTCATTTTGAGAATCAATTCTAAAGTTAAAAAATATCATATTTTTACCCGGTAATGTTTATCTGATTAAATCTGCTGTCATCCCACCCGAAATCGCCGGCCTTGGCCCCAATATCGGTGACGGTGTTTGTATCAGGCTACCAGCCTTGATATTACTTGCAGTCGGATCGAAAAGAAAATCTGTGATATCTCCCATCCCTAACACTTTCTACAAAAACAGTACCACGCGGCGTGTTCCGCTAATTCAGTCGACCTTGCAGTGCATTTCTTGAGTCGAGGTCTGTTCATAAGACAGTGATTAGTTGGAATTGCGTCAGTTTCTGTACAGCATCAGGGCAATATTCCTTACTGACAATTTATTTACGTTTTATAATTTTCTTATCGTCTAAATCTTGTATGAGAAGTTTGGGCTGTCGTGGTGACAACATTGACAAGCCACAACCATGCATTTTACCCTTTTTTTTAATCTTTTTTATCTTTTTTTTTTTGTGGGACTCGGCCCCTCTTGTTTTACAGTTCAGCGCATGTGCATTGAATGTTAAATTCATAATGAAAATGACTAATAGTGTAATTTATCCCTCCATCTGCGCGCATCTCCTGCTGGTGAGTTTCAGTTATAAAAAAAAAAAAAAAGCAAAAACCAGGTTTCAGTGGAAGCTGTGAATCGTGTATGAAATTTACATTGAAATCCATGGGTAAGCACGGGTGATGTTGGTTTGTTCTGTGTCCAGTTTAGCTTGTTTTTTAAATAAAGGACTGACGGTTATCGGTTATTGGACTGGCGGCGGTACGGAGACTGATGAGCTTTGGGCGATGGGTGCTTCGTTATTCATGTAAACAAGAAGTGCACATTTAGGCCGGCATCCATGTTCAAATATCATAACTATATTTCTTTTAATGCCCTTACGATCGGAAAATGACTTAAAAGGGATAGAAACTTCTATGTTTTATGATTTATTTCAAAATAATGTATTTTTTTAAATGTTTTACAGGACCACAGATGCATCCTTGAACACTCGCATTGAAAAAGCAAGAATATACCTAATAATAGCCTAGCAATTAAGCGTTCACAGCCCCTATATATATATATATATATATCAATAAAAGCTGAATAAATGATCATTTACAAATTGCGGCACTGAGCCACCCTAAATCGCCACCCTTCCTGCGGCAGCCCAATGATAAGTGTACTGCTGATATCATCCAGCCGAAACTGGCAGCAATATGGTCTTTCATTTGTCACAGAGAAGAGAGTTACATTTCCCTGCCACCTGTCTGAGCAGAGAGAATCGAAACTGAAGAAACCTTTAGGAAAAGGAATTGAAAATCACATAATTGACAAAAAGACAACCATAGAGGGCAGAATTGCTGATTGGCGGGTTGGGATTGTTTGTTTATGCATTCAAGGTGGATTTTGTTCTGCTTTGGCTTATCCATGCAGTTTTGTGTGTTGGGGTAAAAAAACAAAAACAAAAACAAAGGCCGACCTATTTGCATTAAGCCCTGTTTTCGTTTGGGCCGGTCCTTTGACCATTATGGGGAAGTGTTGCTTCCCATTGTTATCCAGTCTGTAATTAAAGAGTTAATGTTATTTCACCCAAGGCGTCACAGACCTTTTTTCCTCTCTCTGTGTAGATGCAGATTTTACTGGAGGATTCTGGGCACTGGCTGTGCTTCCATTACATTTCTTGCATGAATTATAATCGAATATTCTGTAAGCCGACAAAGTGAATTTGCTTGGTGTTTCCATCAATGGATGTCAGACCCATGTCTCAATCTTCAGCACGGAGTGAACTTTGTACCAATTAGCAGCTCCAAATGACCTGGAGCTCTTCTGAGTTGTTCTGAGAGCAGCATCCTGGGAAATGGCTTGCTAGAGATAATTAGGTGCCAAGTGCCTAGTTACTTTTTCCATCTCTTGGCAAATACCACCTCAAGAAAATGTGGGCGCTCTTTTGTGAAAACTGAGGTTTAACTGTTTTTCAGTTTTGCGTCATTAAAATGAGCAAAATGTGGGTCAGTGGAAACGCTACTAGAGTGACCAAGTCCTTCCTACAACTTGAACCGGTGACCCTCGGCTCTTCCTGACCGTGATCCTGCCCGTATTTTGTGGTGTGACTATTTCCACTGGTTTAATTTTGCAGGTTCCCGTAAATAGGATGAGTTGGGGTGGAGCGGGTTGTCTGCGGAGCTCAGTGGGTTACAATGTGGTGTCTGTGATCGCTGGTTCAAATCCCAGAGTTAGCAGGTTGATTTCACCATTAAGTGCTTGAGCAAGGTGTTTAACCTCCAGTTGTTCCTGGGACTGTCTGACCCCGTTTCCTCAAAAAATGTATGTTGTTTTGGATAAAAGCATTTGCTAAGTAAATGTAAACATTTTAAGTTTCTTTCATGTCTACCAAGGGGCACCTTGGGTAGGAGGTCCATGCAATGGCAGTAATTAATAACTTGGGGGTAACAAAGCCACAATACACCCCCCCCTCCCCATCCAGGTGTCACTTACTGCTGTTGAAGATGTTAAATTAGTCTAGTTTAGTCCTTTTTGGGTGGAGAACTATAAGGTTCAGGAAGGAAAACAACATTATGACCATCCAAGAAAGGTGAATTGTTTGAAATCTGATATTGATATGAAAGTTCTACATTCGTCTCTAGAATCCTCCATCCGTCTGGTGAACTGAACACTGGTGTTGGTGAGTTTTCACTGCTTTCTGGCTGATGGGCATGTGAGGGGTGACTGAGTCTGAGTGGCGTATTGCTGACATGACGTGTACACGGGGGCCGGTGACGGGGGCCGGTGACGGGGGCCGGCGGCTGGGGTGCGGCTGGCTTTGTTCCTGAAACCTTGTGGATGGCTCAACGGCTTCTGTTTTATGTTCACAGCCCTTCCCACCCGGGTGCTGATCTCATGTGGCACCTTCAGTGCCTCGTGAGTATTAGTGTGTGGGGGAGGAGCTGGAAACGGGGGCACTGGTGGAGAAATGGCCATGTTGATTCCACCCACACGGCGCAAAAACAGCTGCTTCTCTTCAACGAGCCCCCTGACCCCCCCTGACAAAGTTCCTGCATCTATCCCTCCCTCGCTGACTCTGCACACATTTTTGCACGTTTCATCTGCCTTTTCTACTTGGTATCATATACTGAATATTGAGAAATAAAAACATCTCCTTTCCATTTGAGCTTATATGACTGGTATATTGTATCGCTCTGCACTTTTCCCACTATTTTATTCTACTATTTTATTTTCAGTTATTCTGTTTTTTTTCCCATTTATGTTCTGTCTTGTCAGTGAATGTATGCACTAATACTGGCAGTACAAATGTCCAGTACATGTAGCTGTACTGGGCCAAGAAAGTGAATTCTGATTCTGACTTCCATGATGGAGGGCGCTTTTCTGTGCGCAATCACGGTGGAGATCAGCCGATGTCCTACAGTCCCCTTTGTTACGCTGGGCTCCAGGGCCCGGGTCTTATCCACACTGACCCCCCCTCTTCATATCTGTTAAAGGGCCTCTTTGCTCCCCTGTGGATGTTTTTTAGGAAGCTGGTGGGGGCAGCATGTTGTGGCTGTGATCGGAAGGCCGTTAAAATCCTACGATCAGCAGAGTGATTTCACTGTTCAGCCATTGAGGCAGGACCCTAAGCGCTGCTATGACAAGAAAATACCTTGCATTTTAACCCGTATACTGCAAATGAAGTCGTTATATTTTGTTGTCTTAGCAGCGCAAATGCACATAAAATAAGTACGCATTCGAGCTCTTACAATCGCACGTTTCGTTCTTAAAGGTGAATTATGAGTTATAAGCACCCCAGCATATAATAATTTATTTTTGATGCAATATTTTGTGTTTCAGGGCTGAACAATATTGGGAAAAGTTCACATTGCGATATTTGACATTTTTGTGATATTTAGGAGTTGAAAATGTAATGTATAGCCAAATAGAACTTAGTTACAAACAGTGTCAAATAAGTTGGTGGCATTGCAGTCAGTTGGGCCATCAGACACAAAGCAGCGCTGATAAAGCATTTACTTCTGCTCAATATCGTCTCTTTGGAATACACAATATTTCCAAATAGTGGAGAACGATTGTTTTTTTGTAACCAATTCTTGTTCTCTTTTCCCCCTCTTCGTCCATTTTTAGTTTCTCACAAAAACACCAACAGCAAGGAGTAGAATGATGATTGTCTTGAAGTGCGCATGCAGAGCACATGAAAAAAACAGCAGTTTTTTTTTTTTTACGTGTCCTAGACAACTTTTGAAAACGGAACCATCGTCAAAAATGCAAAGCTTGCTGAGGTTTGTCTCCATTGATGGTAAAAATGTTTAGCGCAACTTATTGATGAGTTGGACCCAGCAGACTCTTGCGGTTCTTGCGACATGACAGTTGCGTGTGCATGAATTGCCGTGTCAGTATTAATATCACACATTGTGCAAGTCTGCCATGGTGGGTCGTGATGTCGTTACTCGCCACCGCCTTGTGTGCGTGGAGGTTGCACGTTCACCCTGCGTGAGTTCGGTATTTCAGCAGATCTTCTGGTTCCTTTCTGCTGTCCAAAAACATGCAACTTAAGTGAATTGGAGTGTCTGAATTCAACATATGTGTGACTGTGTGCACCCTGCAGTGGTTGGTTGGTTCCTGCCTCATGCTAACTATATATTACATAATCGTTCATCTATATTAATATATAAACAAATACTTGCTGAATCATAAGATTAATTGGTATATTATTCAATTTTTGATATAATCAATAGTGATAGCCCCAATATCTGTTATCTAATTGTCAGTCCCCTCATTCAGCCTGTTTCCATACAACTTTTCCACATTCTCTAAAATTCTGTCCCTGTATTCTGAGTCGGGAACAGTCACTATGCATTGAGTCAAATATTTATTTTGCCGACTAAATTAAGCACGCCCGTGCGTGTCTAAAAGGGTATGTTTGACCTGAGTCCATACAACTGAATTTCTGTTGAAGGGCGAAGGGTCAGACTGCAGACCTCACCTGTCAGTAAACCTCATCTGAGGACAAGGAAGTGCAATTATGGGCTTTGTATTTCGATGTAAAAGTTTTTCCTAAGACCAAGGATTGAAATACCACTGCCTACGATGTAAAACCATTTTCTCCCCGCTAACATTATGTATTTTTATACTCAATGTCTATTTTGATATAATCAATAGTGATAGCCATAATTGCACTTCCTTGTTTAGCATAGGTTGACTTGGATGTTTTTATTTATTTTATTTTTAACTGCTTCTAGCTTTAACTGCGTCAGTTTGTCTGATGTATTGTATCTTGTATTTTTATTGTGAGGATCATGTGGTTTCTTATTATTTATTCTCTGCGTGTACAGCACTTTGGGCAGCACAAACTGTTGTAAATGTGCTATATAAATAAACTTGACCTTGACCTTGACCTTGACCTATTGCGTTGTAAAATGGTTTCAGAAGTGAAGGACTTCATTAATCACCTTCTGTGCAGATTGTTGTAAAATATTCACGATCTATGATGCTTAGAAACATTTTCAGCAGTTAATGACCCCTTTATAATGGAGATATGCATAGGTAAGTGCAGAGAGAACTGTTAATAGTATGCAGTGAGGGGTGAGATGTAATAAATGGAAAACCCACATCATCAGGCAAATTATTCCTCAGGGGATTTCATTTGCATCTCCAAATAAACTTGCGGATTTCCTCTTTAGTGTTTTGTTTACTTTAACACTGTATTCATAAAGGCTGCACTGACACGAGCTTTAAACATAAACCATTGTGTTTCAAATGATTAAAATGACCACAATTATCACGGATATCAGTATTATCTTGTTAAAATGTGCCAGAAATGTTCAGAAAGTACAGATACACAAATTGCAATCATTTCACTATAATTTCATTTTATATTGAAAATCATGAATACAGACTGTTGCTAACTTTGGTCAATGCTGGGCAGTATTTTACATGATTTTTTTTTTTTTTAAAGTGCAGCCATGGTTTTGATGATAATTAAAATTTGAAACGGTGATATTAACTGTGAGGAATTTTATCGTGGTTTACCATGAACTTCGTAACCGTTTTATCCCTGGTACAGAATCTATCGCTAATTGTAAAACTGAATCCCCAATTTCTCACTTTGCCATCAGTGTCACTTTACATGATGTCATACTAATTGAAGCGTATTTCATGATGGATTGCTTAACGCCGAAACGATAGAGGTCTCCTTATCTTCCCTGTACGTTACTCGCGTCGTTATCTAGCCCGCAGAAGAGTGGTGAATCTTGATACCAAGGAAGCAAAGATTATGCTTATTGTCTCGGTAAGACCGGTCTTGTTAACTTGCCTCCCAAGTATAAGCTTAGGGCGCTATGAATCATGGGATTGGTCTCATTTGGCGAGGATGCAATCGATGTGTCCTTTATATTTGGGGCAGGGCAAGAACAACATTTAGGGATTTTTACCATCCTCTGCACTTCTGTTCTTAGTGTTGGTACTAATCTTTGGCAATGAAAGATGATGTAAAATGGGTGTGGTGAAGTACACTTATTGAGAAACACCCGGGATTTACTGACAGGTCTGCAGCTGGGGACTTCGGATCAAAGGTCTCCAGGGTCATCGGTCAGCGGTAGGAGAGACCGGGGATCTTAAAGCTACTTTTCAGCTTACCGCGGTGGTGACGCTCGCGGCCGCTGTTGTCAGCCACCTGTTGCCTCTCAACTGTTTGAAATGTGTCCTCAGGCTGAAGCTGAACCTCCATAGGTTTACCCATGTGCTTCCAAAGCCATTTAGCCGCTAATCGCGAAGAGGTCACAACCTTTGACATGCCTGTCGGGACGTCGTGTTAAGGGAACACTAGGCTAACTGGCCAATCCAGAGCATATCATATACAGCCCTGTTTTAACACCTCAGATCCCATCTGCAATAAGCAGCTATGGGCAGATGTCTAGTGTACATGGGCAGGTTGGTGTCTTCGTTGACGTGCCTAGCCAGTGCTCATGTCATGGTGTGCTGCATTCATAGGCGCAGTGGGGGTTGACTTATGAGCAAAAGAGTCAGCAGCTGTGAGATGGACAGCATGAGCAGGCGATATCATCTCTTTGGGGAGCGGATCGATTGTGATAACTACTATATTCATATTATTTTCTGTGCACAGCAAAGTTAGCAGATCTCTCTAGCCTAGAAGGTGAGATTGGATCCCCTTCGCTCGCAGGCCTTGCAGATGCTCTGTGCTCTCTCTCTCAGTAAGTCGCATGCATTGGCGGGCTTTCAGTGTGGTTCACATGCATGTTTATGTGCCATGTGGCTGTTAACAGAAGCTATCGCTGAGATCTGCATCCTGAGGCCTGGGTTTCTAGCGATAGCTGGAGCCAAAGATAGTGTGAACAGGGTTTCACAGCCGGCTTTTTGACGTTTGAAGACTTCCGTGGTGAGGCGCTTTTTTGTTGTTCGAACGTTGCCGGACCAGCTTCCCATAATGCATCGCTTGTCGTTCAGGAGGGGTCAGATCTAACAGCGGCGCGCGGTATCTGATGAGGGGCTTCTGAATATTTTTGTTACAGCAAAGCTGTAAGGTTGAGCTTGACGTGGGAACTGGTGAATCTTCATTACCATCAGCTTTAGCCTGGCAAGGAGGGAGGTGGTGATCTAATCTCCAGTTTCATGCTATTTATTTATTTTTTTTTGTGTATTTGTTGCAGTGATACAAATAGATTCATGAGTGAAGCATGAGGTGGTTTCTATACAACTTTCTATACACTTTTTCAGCACCTGCAAGGTATCTTTATGGTTTAGGGTGCCCTCTGGTGGTAGTAGTGATGCATCTCATCTCCTAGGGATATAATGGTCATTCTCAACAGTTTGATCAAGCTGTAGCTGGCCTCGAAGGCCCACAGTGTGGATGTAACTTTTAACCCGCTGTCTCTGCACACACCTTCCTCCCGCCCCGCTTACAGGCAGCCCGGGTCGGTCCATCACAGTGTTCAGCAGCCCCGACGTCCAGAACACCACGATGCTGTCGCTCAGCGATGACAAGAAGACACTTTTGGTGGGTGCGCGGGATTCCGTGCTGTCATTGGACGTCAGCCGGACGGGTGTCATGGAGATGAAGAGTAAGGTGTGTTTCCTGTGGCTGTTGTCTTTTGTCTTTTGAAAGCGGTTGGTAAATCATACAGCATTCCTGAGGGCTTACTGCCCAAAGCCTGCTGAGATTTGTTCATTAAGGATATTAGACTTACATTCTTTAGGATTTTGGCTAAAAAATTATACCCTTAAAGTCTTAAAGAATTTTTGCTTACACAAATTGTCGGATGGAGTTCAGGTTTAATCTGAAATGAACAGATAAGTTTAGAGACTTCAGGAATGTTTTATAAAGCAGCATGTTTAGACCCAGGAAACGGTGCAGATGGTGGTGTGACAAACCCATTTAGAGCCAGTCCTACCAGATGAACTTTCAGGTGTAGCTGTATGTTGGTCTCATCTGTCCTCCTGCTCTCCTATTGTGAAACTGTCCTGTGTATTCCAGTAGTCCATAAGGCCCATAAGAACTTCTCTCACAGGCTTTCAGAAGGTTGATTTGAGCATGCGGTTAGATCAGAGGTGGAGATTTCAGGTCCAGAGAGTACAAATCCAGACCAAGATTTTGTTTCAACCAACCAGTTGAGTACTCTG
>JAODJU010000046.1:4314983-4333790 GCA_026776725.1 Gnathonemus echidnorhynchus
GCTGATGCTGCTTATCATGAGTAACTCTGCCGCATCGCTAGCAGCGACACACATGATAAGCAAATGGCTACACATGAGCTCATGCTTTTCTTTTCATTTTAATGTTAGGCTTTAAAAACGCAGTGCAGCAGCTAATGTTAGGCTTTAAAAACGCAGTGCAACAGCTAATGTTAGGCTTTAGAAACACAGTGCAACAGCTAATGTTAGGCTTTAAAAACGCAGTGCAACAGCTAATGTTAGGCTTTAAAAATGCAGTGCAAAAGCTAATGTTAGGCTTTAAAAACACAGTGCAACAGCTAATGTTAGGGTCACATGGAGTAGGATTTGAATCCCTGATCTTGGGGGTGTGAGGTAACAGTGTCACATATTGTAACACCCTCTGTGTGTGTGTGTGTGTGTGTGTGTCTGTGTGTGTGTGTGTGTGTGTGTGTGTCTGTGTCTTTTGTTTTTTGTTTGTCTGTTTCGCATGTTTGCATAGATCACATTTGGGGACCAAAATGTGGTAAAACCTAAAACTTCCTTACTTTTGGGGACATTTTTCAGGTCCCCATCTGGATAACCTCAATTTTATAGAAATCTGTAGTTGCAATCAAAAAAATCAAAATGGCAAAAGTCTTGTATTTTGTTTGGTTACTTATGGTTAAGGTTAGGGATGGGTAGAGGTTATGGTTGCTGTGATTGGGATTAGGGTTTTTTTCCATAGAAATGAACGGAAGGTCCCTATCTAGATAGGTGTGCCAACATTGTGTGTGTGTGTGTGTGTGTGTGTGTGTAATACAGTCTCTGGAAACTTTCTTATATCTGACTGTGGGCAGAAGTCACCGTTCAGACAAATGAGGCTTGTGTCATGACTGCGTGCTCAAAGTTTGATTACATCTTATTTCAGTCTTATCAAAATATCAAAATTATCACACAGAAATACAGACATATCAAAATGTCATACATTGTCACTCAATATTTTCATTGCTTTTTTTAAGCACCTGGACACGATGATTTCTGGAGATTCCAGGTTCTTCCGTGCTTGTTCAGTCCCCAGTAGTGTCCCTTTCACTTACAGTACATGCAAAGCACTGTGCTGGAATTTCCTAGCATTGGGTATGTCCAGTCAGGCACAAAGTTGAAAGCCAGAGTTACAAGTAATGCAATTCATGTTTCGTCGCTTGAACCACTTGTCATCAATATAAGCAAAAATACGGGCCCCTCTTTTTCCTGTCTACTTCAATTAAGTGGAAGTAATCATTTATTTGAATTTGTCAGGTACATCCTGGCTAGGCCATGATTTGTTGAAATGCATACAGAATGGTCCCAGTCCTAATGCATGGTGTTTTTTATGCAAACCCATAACCTGTCAGCAGTTGGGCATTACATAGCATAGTTGGAGTTAGCTGAATCCTGGCTGCTGGTTTTACTTTTGGGGGTGGTGCTTATGCTTTATGTAGGGGTCAGAATACTTTGGACATTGGTGAGTAATCGCTTTCAAAGTATTAAATGTAAATACCTGCAAGGGCGGGTCTCAGGGGGAGGCCTGTGATCATTCTCCGGCGTCCTCACGGCATCTTCACCTCTGAACCCCTTCCCATGGACTGACGGAGCGAGCAAAACTCTGTCAAGCCACATCAGCGTTCTTGAAATGCAGTTGGGATTCCGGAATATTCCCACGAGAGGGTTTGCTTACAGCATTTATTTTTAGGCTCACAGGAATGCTGCCGAGCTGCTGTGACCCGCTCGGCACTGGGCAGGTGTCCAGCTTATTTTAAAGACTGAGTGTCCTTGGATGGATTCTTGGCCTCACACCGTGTTGAATGTGTAAAAGCTCTGCATATGGAGACCTAATGAATAAAAACATCAATTACCATGTTAAGACCCTCTAGTGTCTAACTGAGCATACAGGGTTTTTACTTATGTCTTCATATCTATTGTTGTGGAAAGGCAGGTTGCATTTAAGTAGTTCAGATATGCTTCCATTTAGGCCTGAGTAGAGGTTATACCCAATCCTGATTGAATTCCATGGGTTAATGATACTACGTGATTTTTTTTATTACAACAAAAGCCTTTATCTTTATATATGTATATATCTTAAATGTTGTCTTGATTTTTTTTTTGCCTGTAACCGACCACAGATCTTGTTTAGTGTTTATCTTGTGGTAGAATTTTGAAGACAGGCAAGTGAAAGAGACGCCCATAGACCCCTAGCTGTCACATGAGGGTCCTTGTCGGAGGATTTCATAACGGTGATCTTTGTAGAATTCTCACTCTTGGGAAGAGTAGCTATATCATTTTTTTATTCCGTTATTTCCATTTGTAAGCCTATTCAGTTATCCTCCTGCTTCACATACCATTTCCATCAGTGACCTTGATTTTTTTTTTAAAGCATTTGTTTAAAAATGGCATGTAAGATGTTGTGTGTGTGTGTGTGACATTTTTATATTTTTTTGTATTTATTATTACAACTGATGAAAATAAGATCTGTTTTAAGAGACATTCTAGCAGAAATCTTGATGTTTCCAAAGGAATGAATTTTGAAAATAAATATATCTTGATTTGAAACATTCTTAAACAATTCAAGCAATTTCATAAGTTGCCAGTCAAAGAAATCTATGTTTATATTTGTTTGGAAAGAATTTAAATTAATCCCCTTATGAATATGAGGTTAACCTATGTGTTCATTTCACCCTGTACCCTAAGAAGAATCCTAAGTTACTGAGCATGTATCAATAAACAATAGGTAATAGGTGTCTAATCAAAAAGAAGATTTCTTAATAGGATATGTCGTGGAGATATGCAATCAATGTAGTTGAGGTTTAGACCTTGGATTCTTTCAAGTCGACACCAGATATATATTTTCCATCACTTGGAAATTTAGAAATCTGAATAATGTACTGGGTAAGTCTAAATTGTCTTGTTTTCTTTTTTTTTTTAAATAAATATGTGTTTGCATGAAACTTAAGGTTTTCATTGTTGGATAATATACATAATACTGGTACAGTTCAAGTATGGCTTGGTCCTTGGTGGCAGTGGAAAAGCGCCAATAGATAATTTGTGAGTGTTTTGTATATCTGGTTGGTTTTCCATATGTTTTGGTTCTAGAAAGGGCTTATTGACCGGGGAATCTCCCTTTTGATTTACATGCCGTAGAGCATGAAGAGTGGTTTTCTGTGAGCGTGGAGAGCAGGGTTGGGGTCATTCCGGAATGCATTCAACAATTCCAAACCAAATCAAGGAAAGGAACTGGAGTTGGGATTGGAAAAAAAAGTATGGGGAACAGAAGTAGAATTGAATTTGGATTTCAGGGAAATTTACATTCTAACTCCAGTTCCATTTCCTGATTTGGACCATCAGCCATTTTTTGTAGTGGAGGACAAGGGAATTTTGTCAGCTTATTCACTTCTTAGGGCCTCGCTTCAGTCTTCCAAGGCAGTACCACTTAGCTAATGTCTGCATTATGTGATGTGGTTGCTATACTCATTCACAGGACCTTCACTATGGATTTGTGGCGATCAGAGGATGGCTGGTTATCGTTATCGGTAATATTTACCAAAAACTTACCGGTTATCTGTGTGGGCCGAAAAAAAACAGAGATGGCAAAAGATGACTCCATCTCTCGATACTCCATTGCTGATGTTGCTGCTCAGAAAGAGCTATAGACCCAGTCTGCCACCCCCTGTCCCCAGTGTTGGGGAAGTTACTCACAAAAGTAATGCATTACATACAGTTCAGGTCCAGAAAGTACAAATCCAGGCCCAGCTTTCGTCATATATGCTGGCATTACATTTCCTTTACTTCGTGGCCCTGAACAGTGTCCACATGGAGTTTATTGTATTAATTGTGATGTATAAGTGCAGTATCTTCATGCGTGGAATTACATGCATTTGATTGCGATTCTCATGTCTTAATTATGTCAATGCTCAAATATATGCTCACACTGGGGAACAGTTGGGCATATTGAATAACCATAGATGTGTCTTTACCTGACTCTGGTCATTTAATCTTTTGATTCATGCCATAATCGCTTGCGTGAGAGATTCTATACCTCCTGTCTTACAGTGTAACATTCAGGCCCGAACAGCTAAAGTGGCTTTCCGAAGTGTTGATGATGAATATAATGACATGCGGAGGTATTCCAGTGCGCTGCTGATAAGTGTGGCATAACAGCGTGTGGCTCATTGGTTTAGAGCCTGTGCCTGTGATTGGAGGTTAGTGAATTTTCAGTTGAGCCCTTGGGTGGGACTGGTAAACCACCAGTTGCTTTAGGGACCGTCTGTCCCTGCCATCTCAAAAATGTATATTGCTTTGGGTCATTTCATAGATAGGATGCACGTCCCTCTGCGTGAGAGATGCTGGCGTGGAGGCTTCAGTTTAGTTTCAGCAACATAATGCCATCATTTCTTACATCCCATATTCCCAGATTTTCATGCATATGTTTTGGGTTCGGGTGCCACTGCTGCTCACGTCTTTTTCACATATAAAATGTATACTGCTGATGTGCTGATATTGACACTTGTTTTTTTTTATGAGGGCAGACAAAGTGAAGACTGACTGTAATCCAAAGTATGCACACGTTTCCACACAGGCTTATGTTGTTTAGCTGAGCTGTATAAGCAGTGAAGCAGGACACGGTGCCTTGAATACAGAGCAGTGGGGAGGGAAATTAGCATTGGGCTGAAAGGAAGACATGGAGCTTTTTAAAAGTGTGCGGAGTGTGACTGACTCGCAGGTCTGGCCGGCGACAGCTGACTGCCAATGGCTGTGCAAAACTTAATCCAGTAATAAAAGTATATATGCATATAAATGATGAAGTTAAAAAGAAAAATATCTAGTTTGGTTAGTTAAACTTAATTGTCCACAGGTGGAATTTTTTCCCACAACACTGTATATTCCAAAAGAATCAACATCACATTAGACACCTGTCATTGCACAATACAGAAGACAGAAGATAGCAACTCCGTTTTCATTAACAGTGGACATAACTATCATTAAGAGCCCCCCTGCAGCCTGAGAAAAGACAAAGCCCTTCAGTGTTTTGTGTGAACATTAACACCCAGACCACAGTGGAGTGACCTCCTCTCTAGCAATCAGCCCTGCCTTTGCTGGTCCTGTAACTTTTTCTGTTAATGATCAAGCTCGACATGCCTCATTTTTAGTTTATTTATTTTTATTTTTTTGTGGTTATTGTACCAGGTACAATGAAATTTTAAGTGCCATCTAAAACAGTGCATTAAATAAGAGAGAGCATATAAAAACTGATAATAAAGAGATAATTAATTCATGCACACACACGCACACACACAACCATACATTCGAACATCATTGCACAAAACAAAAGCTCCATCAGCTTTACTATGATGCACAAATTCACTCGTGAATTTATGACGAAACACTTTCAAACTGCCCGTCATTTTATTTTCAAGGATCCGCCGTCTGTAAAGTTAGGTTAACACATTGTTTGGTGTTTTCTGAATTTACTTCGAGCTGTTTTTATATCTCACACCCAGCCGAGAAAAGCGGTTTTGCTTAACTTCCTGGTCTTCTAAACATTACTGTAGCTAAAGTCTTCTTTTACCCATGGTAGGAGGGCTGCTTGCGTCTTTTTTTTGTTTTGGAATGTCTGTGTATATTTCAGTCAATTTTTTTTTGAGCTCACTGTGTGGGGCTGTGGGTGGACGGCCGATGCAGAGATACCATAACCCTACTGCTTCACTGTCAGCCCGAGAACAGGAAGCAGCTCTTCGTTAGCTGTTTTTCGCATGAAAATCTTCCCGTTCTCCTGGGACCTGTGAGCTCGTGCAGTCAGAGGACCATCCTACCATCCTGTCATGTTCCAGGTGGACAGAGTCTGCAGAGTAGGGATGGTAAGATTCACCGATTTGTCTTGGTGCACCAGCATGGAAGTTTGTGATGCGACTGCCCTGATCACAAGCGCGTGAAACCAGATACAGTTTGGAGTGAGCTTGCCATGCATAGTTAACATCTTTGCATTGGTAAAATCTAATTTATAACTATATAATTATTAGTAGAGGCTGTATGCCTTTATTATTTAGTGACCAGTCATTTTTGACCAATTATTTTATATTTTTATTGATTCTCCCTCTCTGTGCTGTTTCTGTATCTATACCATATCGTATTGCATAGCATCATATTCTTCTGCATTGCATCATAGCTGCTTCATATGTATCTTTAATGTATCGGATTGTTGGCAACGTATCTAGTATTGCATCAGCCTCAGTGATGGAGATGCACATCTGTACTGCGGAGTTGTGTGTCTCTCTGTGGATTCGTTTTTTTGTGTTTCGTTTGCATGGTGATAAATTTAGGTACGAATCCAGCCTGTGGAACCACATTCTGCTTAGAAGCGTTATCTTTTTTCAGTTCCTTAAACCAGCACACAAAGGCTTTATCTGCAGGCAGCACCAGAGAACGTGTATAGCTATACCTAATATTTATAGCATATACTAGAGGTGTAAATATGCAGTAATGCATCATGATGAATCGATGATTTAGGTGTCGATTTAACTGCATGGCTCTGTAATGTCAGAATCAGTTATATTAGATTTCAGGGGGCAAAATCCTCCTTAAAGATTCTCCCCCTTCCGGGTTGCACGCTTGTGCGCACGTGGGCTAAATGCTAGATGATCAAAGAAGCAGTATTTTGAGGTTCTGCTTTCTTTCTATTTCATTAATAATTTAAAATTAGGTTCCCATGGTCATATCTGTGAATTTCAATTCAGCAAAGCTAAAAAAAAGGTTTGAATTCAGGTTATCAAAAAAATCATATCATTGATTAATCGAATCGAATTCTGGTATAAGTGAAAGATTTTCGATGCACCGAATCCCTCCCTAAATCATCGTAATCAAATCAACTTGCCTTGGGGTCAATGATTAACTCCCTGAGTATATACAGAGATATTTACAAAGTCATATAAGACACAGATATGAGTATACAGAGAAATGCACATATATATGCTTACACACAGGCACTCCACATATCATCTAAATGTGCAGTGATATTGCACAGAAGGGCTCTTTCAGGTGACCTACAGCTCCACGAACTACACAAGCATTAAGCCCTGTCTTAGTCAGCAGAAACTGGAGCTGACCGGCCGTGGGGCTGGTGAGCATCCTTTACCTGCCCTGCACTAAATGTAGCAATGCACCGATGTGGAAATTTTCGCCAATACCAATAACCGATATATTTTTGTCTCATATTACCGATAACCAGCTAACCTCCGAGCTCCACAAATCTGTAGTGAAACTGACGTCGGTGACGAAGATCCCAGGAATGTGTGTAGCGACCACATCATATAATACAGAAAGGGGGGCATCGGCGAAGCAGCGTCGACTGGGAGACTGTAGGGAGGATCTAAGTGGCGAATGAGCCGACAAAATCCCTCGCAAATGGCGGATGGTCCAACGCCATCATCTCCATTATTTTGGCGGTTACATTTTTAGCTCTGGTGCAACTAACTGCGAATATTGACTAAACTCTGAATATTGGTCGGCAATATCGACCAAGATTGACACTTTGAATCGATGCCGATATAGTTTTTAATGAACATTGGCCAATGCTGATATGTTAACCGAGGACTGGATTGAGAAACGCTGCTATAACCAAATATATGGCCAGGCCCTGGTGGGGGTGGGGGGTCAAGGCAGCCCTGCTGACGCTCACATTCTGCTTTAGAGAAGTGACTGCTTTCCATGCTGAGTTAGGAAGGTGACGGTGGTGTGGTCACCACGCAGGTTCTCTCGTCAAACTGTGTTAGCGAAGTCAGGGTCAGTGTTAGCGCTACTGCGCCAACCTGGTATGTTAGGTCTTTCCTTTTATTGCTGTTTACTAGCTTACAGGCAAAGAAATGTTATGTGGTCTGGGTGTCAAGGTAAGGTATGAACGACTAGCTTAAAATGGTTCATTATTAAAACATTTAGTCTGGTCAGGGTCACATGGAGAATTAAAAAAAAAAAAAAAGTTTTGAATATTTTATCGTATATGAAATAGCATATGCTGCCTACAAGACAGGTCAGATCTGTACTGTAGCATCCCGGCTCAGCTCTCAGCTGCACTGACTTCTGACAGATTCTGAGATGCGAGAAGCTACTTTCTGAGGGAACGCAATGTTTGACGACGATTTGGCTGCCCCCTGCTGGGGAATCCTGGCCTGTCGTTTCCTGTCGCTAGTTAATAATCTGCTGGGCACTACAGATCCCTTAATGGAATACGATACAGTTTCTGTTTGATTTTCCTGTGGCGTTCTTTGGTGGGGTTTAGGTGTTTTTTTTACGAAATGCATATTTGCATCTAGCTTGGTAATGATCTACCTTTTCTGTTCTGTGTCTAGCTGCTGTAAAAAGGCGGCCCCTGCAGATGAATCCAGCAGCGTACGTGTGACGCGCGATGGCTCCGCTGCTGAACGCTGTGCTGGGCCCGGGAGCTCTGGGAGTGGCACTGCAGCCGTTAGTGGGTGTCCTCACCACCGTCGTAGCTTTCCTGCTCCTCCTCGTCGTCCTGTGGCTGTGTGCGAGCTGTCAGGGGTAAGTCAATATGCTGCCTTCATGCATTTATCTCACTTCACTTTGCCATCTGAGATGAAAAAATGAGGCTGCATCAGTAACAGTACTACTTATGTAGTAAGCATTTAGTATTTGGTGATTACAACTTAAGAAATAAAATAGGTCATTAGTTTATGTTTGTGCGATGAGGGCAGTGTGTGGCTCAGTGAGTTAGGATCCTGTACTTGTGCTCAGAAGGGTGCTGGTTCAAATCTCTGGTTAGCAGAGGAGTTTCACCATTGGAGCCCCGAGTCCTCGATGCCTCTACTGGCTGTCTGGTCCTGCTTACTCAGATGTGTGTTACTTCGGATGAATGTGTCTGTCAAATAAATGTAACAGGAAGCTACATGCTGTAACGTCACATTCTCTGCTTTAAGTTACGACTGAAGCATTTCGAGTTTGCTGCCGTCCGATTTGTGTCTAATTTCTGTGTGAGGCATTACAGTCGTTATTTTGTTCCAGACATCCATACATCTCTATAAGAAATTTTTAAGTAAGGTGTTCTGAGTTGTTAGAAAGTGTCATTTTTAATTAAGTTAATAAAACCGGTTAGTACTCGATCAGAAATTCTGAGCCGGTTTTGATTTCCATTTGGCAGAGACATCATAGGGCTCTGCTTCCTTCTTTTTCTGAGTAGATCAATTTTATGCATCGATTTTTACAATTTCTTTTAATTTTTTTTTTTATTAAGACTAGACTGCTATCTGCATAGAAATGAATAATAAAATAGGCTTTGAAATGTAGAATAAATAAATTATTCATGAGTTTCCTCTCTTGTTTTCCTTTTACGTTGTAAACTATAAAAATGTAAATGCTATTATGTTGTGAAAATTTGTGCGGCGACATAATCATCCTTTGTTGTGCACGTTGTGGGGGTCACATTCAGTTTGCTGTGTGAAATTAGCCAAGCTTTGCTGCTAATTATAGGACACAAACTCCGTTTTATTCCCTGTTTCTAGACAAAAGAAAGCCAACGGGAACATCAGAGACCATGAAAATCTCATGAATGGGGTGTGTATCTTTTGAGAGTTTGAATTGAAATCAATCCCCCTCCGTTTCGATTGCAAGTTTACGACACGTTACTTTTTTACCTGTAAAAATATGTAATAGTTGGTCTCGCCGGGGTCGCAATCATAGAAATGACTGGAGCCTCTTTTTCTCTCTTAAGGTGTCAGAAAGGGAAGGATTTAGCCAGTCTGTCGAAAGCCCAGCCTTAGACTTGGCTGCCAGCAGCTCTCAGAATGGACCATTTACCAGCGCTACAGGTAGAATAAAGTCAATGATTGTTATGTTATGTTTCTTGTTTAAATGTGCTTCCTTAGCTTGTGGGAGTTTTACTTACACAAAATTTTTCTGAGGGCAGAATGAAAAATGATTGATTTAGAGCAGGGGTGGACAATCTTATATGCAAAGGGCAGGTGTGTATGCAGGTTTTTGGGATAACCTTTAGGTCAAGCAACTAGAGCAGGGGTGGCCAATCTTATCCACAAAGGGCCGGTGTGTATGTGGGTTTTCGCTGCAGCTCCCTAATTATATTACTAATTAGAGGACTGATTGGCTGAAGAGTCCTCACACCTGGATTTGAACAGCTGACCTACAGGTTATCCCAAAAACCTGCATACACACCAGCCTTAAGATTAGCCACCGCTGAACTAGAGGACGTGGGACCAAGACATCTGATTGGTTTGTCCTGCCTTCTCCAGTTGCCCAGTTGGACCCACCTCCTCTACAACCTGATTGGTTATATCTCTGAACCAATCACTTTTAGTTCTGCCCTCAGAACATTTTTGTGTAAGTAAAACTCCCATGAGCACTTACTCGTGGGGTTCATTTCCATTAACACCATTAACATACTGGTGTTATGACTGGATGAGGCTAAGCAATGGCAGTTTGACTCCGACAGGCCATCAACATGGTTCTTCCCATCCACAGTGCTTACGGACGACACGATAGACACCAGTCCCCAGCCTTCGGAGGATATTATGTCCAATCAGTCAGAGCTGAGGTCCTCCAAGTGCCCCCAGGACCGCGAGCTGCCTAGCATCCCCCCTGGCCGGACCTTCGAGGAGGAAGCAGCGGCGGGAGCACAAGCCACCAGCTGCGACGGAACCTACGAGATGGTGAAGGAGACGTCCCGGGACGTCAGCGTGGAAGACTCCCTGTACGAGACCGTCAAGGAGCTGAAGGACTCTGGGGAGGGGTCTGAGCTGGCCATAGTCAATGGGGGCCTCATCCCCAAATCTCCTGTCAGACCACCCCTGTCACTAGGAGCAGAGTATGCCTCTGTGGACCTCAATAAGAAGAGCCGGTACAGTACCGACCTGGATTCCCAGCGATACATCCAGTCTCCAACTGAACAGGAATCTGAGGAAGAGAAGCCCCCTCCTATTCCAGACAAAGTGCTGGATGAGAATGAGAACCAGCATGTGCCCTGTGTACCTGCAGCGGGGATGGAGAACGGAGAGGTGAGACAACCGTCTGCATGTTTGCAGGTCATGTCTGTTTGAGATGTTCTGCTTCTGCAGATTCTCCGGACCGTGCACCGTGCTGGTACAATGCAAGCCCCCCACAAAAAAACTTGGGCTCCACTCCTATTTACCACTATTGCACTTTATTTATTTAAAATATTGTTTATTTAACTTTAAAAAAAAAACAAAAAAAAAACGCACGTGTGATTGAAAGGTTCATGGTTCGAATCTCCGACCACCCCTTTAGCACTGAGGTACCCTGAGCAAGATATCGCCCCCAAGCACTGGGTGCTCAGTTAGCTGCCATAACGTGACATAATGATTAAATGCAATGGACACATTTTGTTTTTGTGTTCTGTGGTGTCAACAATGACAATTAATCACTTTCACTTCGCTTTATGGTTTCATATTTCCGCACTATTTTTATGCCATTAGCTGAAGCTCTGGAATTAAAATTAGGAACCCGCCACCACTGAGCTGATAGGAGTAAGTTACAGCTTGTATTCTGCTATGAATGATGCCCCACGATGCATCGACTCTAACAGAACAGACCCCTGAAACTTTGACGCACTTAAATAATCTCTGGTGCAAGTAACATTATTTAGTATTTAAATAGGGTTCATTTGTGTAAAATGAAGACGTCACACAATGTTTTAGATTAGTACTTTTGTAGAATCCGTATAATCAGGAGAGGGGTATACAAATATTTCAAAGATACTAAATTATCCCCATGGCATGCTGACTCACCCTCATGAGATGGATGATGGACCCCCCCCCCCCCAAATCATCAAATAAAATGGTCACTTGGCAACCAACTCTACACTGAATTACTCCAATCTGGATTTCCTCAAACCAAAAAGCAGAAACTATAGGTTTGCCAGGGATGTGTGGAAATGCGTACTGGTCACTGGCAACTAGAACATAATGTCTGTCTTGAAATAATGTGGTTGTGTTTCAGAATCACGGTGTGATGAAACTGACTTAAAGTTTCACACAAAGCGGTGCGTGACGTGGCAGTTTCCTACAGTATAAAAAGGCTTAAAGTGTAAATCACTATTTTCCTGTCGGATGGGGAAGCAGGACTTTCCTAGAACTCATTCATAAGAAGTGAAGCTCAACACACAGAAGGACATAAGAAGCCCAAAGCACAGATGAGATGTCAGACTTTTCAGCAGCTCCAAGATGGGAGTTGGTGCTACACAGCCGGTGAATGAATTGGTGCTCAGAAATGGTTCAGCCCTGTTCTGCACCTTTTCCACACCCTCGTGCCTCCAGATCCAGGGCCTAGGGGTCAGCTCTGCCTAGTTTGTGTTTGTCCCGTTTTTGAGGAATAAAATACAGCATCTGAAAGGCATAGATACACCACCCTTCCTGTACTGGCCACTCTCAACTGACGTAAATGCAGACTTGCGCAAGAAATATCTGCAGTACGTAGAGTTTATGGAAACGCTAATGAAAAAAGGCGACATACACTGAAAATTTATCAAAACGTTGTCTTGTCATTTTTGTAATATCTGGTTTTTAATATATAGTATATTTTGGCTTACATGTGTTTTTTGCTATATAGGATCTCGAATGGTAAGGAAGGTAAATGTGACTCGTGAAATGTGACTTGCGTAAGGGCTGAGGCCTATTACTTTTGTTAATCGAGACCTACCTGTATTCTCAGTTGTACGTAATCTCCTCATACATTTCTCGATGCTATATATTGTAATGCACTGCAGATAAAGTAACAAAGGTCATCTAAAGGTATAAGAATTGAAAATAAGTAAATATAATACATTGAATGCATGGTTGTGCTACAGTTTCATCTCATATTAAAATTCAAAGCTTTAGTTTGTAGGTAGTTGTTCTTGAGCCAGTCAGGTTCAGTGCCCATTGCCATGTGGGTCACTGCATGTGATCATTTAAGGGCATCAGCAGTGTGCCCCCCCCCTACGCTCCTTGCGACATTGCAAGTAGTGGCTGACCCTGAGCCAGTTATGATGGGCTGCTTGTGTCCCACAGGACGAGGACAAGTCTGTCCTTCCCCTTGAACCCCATATTGCTGGGATACCTCGATAAATGATAGACAGTCGCATTTTCTATCCAACACCATCTTAAAGTCGCGGCTTGAATGAGCAGCGGCTCACGCTTTTACCATTTACCGTCTCTCCCCGTAGCTGTCCGCCTTATATTCGTCAGTCTTGAAGCCTTCGGCTACAGAGAAGGAGAGCGACTACAGCAGCATCGGCGAGATTAAGAGCGTGTCCGAGTCGTCCTCCAGCGAACTGTACGCCACGGTGAAGGACGTATTCCGGCAGCCGGGCCTGGGCGGGCATCCGCCGCCCCAGGAGGAAGGCACCGGACATGGGGATCCAGGCTACGAGACCATCAAGATCCTCGGATCAGCTGAAAAGTCATCTGGGGCTGGAAACCAGCAGGCGAATCAGTGGGAGCCCGACTACGAGAGTGTGGGGGAGCTGGAGCTAAACAGGGAGATGTCCCGACTCTGACTGCCAAGCTGCGGACAGCAGCCCATATGCGAGAAGTATTATAATGCTGTGTTTGTTTGTCTGTGACAGGAAGTGACATCGTCACTTTCCCGAGGTACTTCCTTTTGGTCGCACTGGTCATTGCATATCTCAATGTGTCAATGTGAACATCACTGCCATCAGACCTCTGCAGCAACACGGCTCAGTATTGTGTATAATGCACTTACAATGCATGAAAATCAGTAGGATTAGATGCCCATGTAAAACGTCTGTGTGACACGTGCTAAAAATGTCGCACAATAGCACAGGAAAAAAATGAAAAGAAGCAGCACAATAGAGATTGTTTAAAACATTTCTCCGAAGATCATATTACAGTAAAAACCAAGGAGAAGATAACACAATGTGTATTGCCTGAAAAAGTTTGGAATTTCTAGCACCACAAGGGCACAGTTAGTGTTTTCAAGGTTTTATTGTGAGAATTCTGCTTGATTTTTGGAAGTATTTATAGCAGAAATGTAGCAAGTGGTGCATAGTGTGATGACTGTCCCAACAGACTCCGAGGAACTGAAAGTTCCAGATTTGAATAATAAATGACAGTCAGATGAAGAAGTATTATCAGTCACTGGATTACTGCATAATAATGGGCTTAATTTAGCCAGTGCAGTGAAGGGATGATGGGAAAATCAGTGGTTCACAGCATGCAAATTTATTTCAGGTATTATCGCTAATAATGTAAACAATTATCTGGCTGTTAGGTGTCATAAATGTTAGTTCCTTGCTGTAGGTACGCTGACAATAATCACGTTTAGGGTTCTGAAGCACAAAGAGTGGATTGTGCGGTACTGCAGAAATATTATCCATCAGCAGCAGCCCACTGCAGGTCACTGCGTATTTCTGCCAAAGAGACTCGCCTTTGTCAGATAAGTCTGTCAAACGTCGCTTCATCAGGCTCTTTTATACATAGTTTTCTTGTCTTTACAATTTAAAGTACAAGTCTGAGATGCCTAGCAGTACATTTGCAATGCACACTTGTGAACTTCATTAAAGGAGCCAAGCACAGTTTTTTTCTGACATTATTCAGAAAAATACTTTTGTAGCTTTTTTTAAATTGTGTTAGACGAAGATTGCAGCCAGTTTCGTATGGTAAGTGCGTACTGAGACACTTTTATATTCTTTACATATTATGACAATTCCACTTCTATTTGTTGTCTTGCAGGCTATTATAATGTCTGCCTTATTACTTCTATATTCATGGTACACTGCATTGGTACTCGCTGTCTTATTAATGTAATATGAGCAGTATTTTAAAATGACTGGGTACTTCTTTTATTCAAAAGAATTATTTTATTATTGTTGAAGAATTGCTTTGTGATGCATTGATCCAGCCTGTTTGAATACATTTAAAAATATGTTTCTGGAATGGCAGCTTGTTTAATGTCTTTGATGAGGAAAAAGGACATTGGAGTACTCAAAACAATATGAATTAACTGTACATATCATTTATCCCTTGTGTATCTATAAAAATATACATTAATGAAAACCTCTGGTAACTTGTTAGACCTGAAGTAGACTTTGCACTGACATAAAATAATTTCTAAAGAAAGATCAAATTTCCCAAGTACTGGTAACATAAAATCTGAAATTGTATATTTGATTATTCCCATTAAAATGGCTTTGTGTATTAGATCGGCAGTAGTTTTATGTAATTAGTATTTATGAAAGAAATACATTCTTGCCTTTCTGATAATAAATACTCGTCACACTGGAAAATGAGCAATGAAAATTCCATGAATTTGCTAATATGACAGAATTTCTAGTGCCATGTATGGTATCCAAAAGAATTACAATTTGCCTGCTGAGGTTCAGATATTCACTTTGAATAAAAAAGAGCGACTCGAAATGCTCTTGAAATGGTCATCGTCATTATTTACTGCTGACTGTTAATAATGTGAATATTATGTAATTGATACTTAAAAATTGTTGATTACTAGTAAATGCATGTATATCATTTATATTTTTAAATATATTTAAAAAGAATAATGCATTTATGTCTTTTTTTATGCCTCATGAGCGAAATCGTGAAAATCTCGGGGAGTCCCGTTGGAACCCATCAAGAGCAGCTGCTCATAGAGCCTGACATTCCCACCCTTAATTATTCTAAAATGTGCTGTTTTTCCCAATAAACACAATTATAGTAATTTGGAAAACTATAAAAATAGGGACTGTTTTATTGCATATTCTAAAATAATCAGCTGTTCTTTGTGTAACTACAGAGCTGTGTGTCCCTAAAGATGAAACCAAAGCCTTGCATTGTTCACTGCTTCACGCATAAACATCTGTTCCTTATTTTTTGTGAGCCTTATGACTTTTTAAAAACTTGTGCACTTAATATTATGCATGTGAGCCTTTAAGAAACAAAATCTCTTTCAGAGTGTGCAAGTTTAGGTCTCTGTGCCTTTGATCAGAAGGTTGTTGGTTCAAATTCCATGCTCAAGAGTATAGTCACATTGCTCTTTGGCCCTTCAGCAAGGGCCTTAGCCCCTCAAAATGATCTCTGGTGCTGGATAAACTGCTGACCCCGTGCTCAGACCCTAAGCCTCTGTCATAAAAGGAGTGCAAGATGGGATAATGCGAAAAGTAAAGAATTCCAATGTTCTTAGGCAAATACAGCTTTATTTCTTGACATTGGCACCCACAGGGTAGCGTGCTGTGCGCCTTGCTGCACCCTGTTTATAAAGTAACCGTGTGCCCAGACTCCGCTCCAAGTCTGCCGACGATACCACCAACGTCGACAAATCTGCCTCTATGGAGGAGGCTGGGCCCCTGACTGCCGGCGGGACCAAGGAGCTGGTCCTCGGTTTCGGGAATCTCCAGGCGTAACAGGCGGTCGCGACGGCGAAGATACGTTGGCAGTTTTTAGTTCCCGGGAGTCACCATCCAAGGCAAACTTACAGCCGCGGCAATCAAGAAAAGCTCACATGCATTTTCACCTCCACAGATTGCTAAGGAAGGTCTGGACGATGCCAGGAACCTTCACCGACTTCCACAGAAGTCATGTCGAATCCAGCCTCAATAGATGTATCACTGCGGTGTAGAAACTGCTCAGCTTGGTACCACAGACTGTTCAAGCCTCCACCAGGACTCATCTGCCGTCCCTTCAGAACTTTTACGGCCCGCACAGTTACGCTTCTCCGTTCTGGCAGAAAGCACAGCAACAAAATAAAATAGTAAAAAAAAAAAAAACTATGGTAGTTCAGTGTATCAATGCCACCTCAAACTCAGATTTCATCTCTGCATCCTGTGTTGAGTCCCTAAGGAGGCCAAAGATACATAGTTAGGCTAAATGGCACCTAATAGTGTATGTTGCCTATAATGTACTGGTGTCCCATCCAGAGTGTACCCAAGCCTTGTGCCCCGTGCTGCCAGGGATAGCTTCCAGGTGACCCTGACTAGGTTAAGAGGCTGAGAGATAAATATAGGTGGAATTGCGCAAAGATCATCTTCTGCCCTCTGGTGCTCATTTTGAGGTACTGCATGCCTCGGTGCCTGGTAACTGCATTCTGTAATGGGATCTGCAAATATTGCATGGTGTGATGTGTAATGTTCAGTGCAATTCAATTTATTTTTATGTAGCATCTTTCATCACACAGTCACCCCACGGTACTTCACAAGAGTGTGTGGAAATCCATTATTACATCATTTATACGAAATGGTGCATGAAACAGGGAAGAGGGAAGGAAAGAAAGAAAGAATGCCAGGAGACAACGGAGGAGAGGAACCAGAAACTCCTAATAAAGGAGAAAAGAAAAAAAACCTCTGAGGGTCCAAGTCTGACTGAAATGACACTGGAAACTGGATACTGCAACACAAGGCACCACCCTGTAAACAATTTCATTAATTTCAGGATCTGTTAGGTCAAAGTTCAACACACGATCAGATCAACTATACGGGCACATTCTATGGTGCCACTCACTGTAGATATTTCATAAGTTAATGCAACAACAAATCATAAGAGCATATATTCTAGTGAAACTACTAATTCTATATTGTTTTTATATGTGACACATCATAACCATCTGCCGGCAAAAGAAATCCCCGTAATCTACTTTCCACAACCACTCAGCAAATGCAGTGGCTGGATCCCAGCTCAAAAAGCAGTGGGCAGGAGGCTGGGAACGCCCCAGACGGAACGGGGACACTTATAAACAAAGCAGTCTACCTGAGCCCACGTTCATGGCAGGAAACACATAAACACGCGTTACTCTAAAAGTGAAAATGGAAACACTAACAATGTTGATTATTCTTTATTATTGTCAGCCCAAACATCATCATATTGTCTTCAGTCAGAAAAGAGATTAGTAAAATTTTATTTGCCAGTTAAGTGGGAAGATTAATTTAAAGAGAGCCTAAATCTGAAATAAAAACCTGTAGTCCATTTTGCATCTGTTTCTGTCCATGTTATGCACAGAACAAAATGCTGTCCTTGTGCCTCTTTTCAAGTATTAAATAAGTAACCTCTGAGCTTCAATTACAGACCTAACCAGAGAGTTGCTTTGTGCTCCGTATGACTTTATTTAACAAATGTTTTTTCCCCAAACGTATGTACAAGTGAGAAAGCAGGGTGAGACAGTCAGTGGAGCGATTGGGGGTTAAAGGCCTTGCTCAACCACCCTTATTATCACCAATGATAAATCATTCAGCTTGCCTTCCCAAATTTATTTACATTCTATTAATTTAGCAGATGTTTTATACAAAACAGAATACATTTTGAGACAGCAGGGTTAGTCTGATCTAGGAGCAATTAAGGGTTAAGAGTGTATACCACTCTTGCAGCTGGGGGATTTGAACCAGCAACCTTTTGATCACAGACCCAGCAGCCTAATGTCCCCTGGAGGCAGGTGCATGCTCACTGGGCACCAAATTACCTTACCGAGAACATCTTTAGAAAACTTTAATAATTCATTAAAACTTTATGGTCTAACTGCAAAACCAGTGTGCTATAGGCTCTCTTGTGATAAGTACAATATGAGTTCAACAATGTTCCTTAAGGATTTACATTGATAGTGAAAAAAAATTCAAAGCATGTCCAAGTTTTTAAAAAACTGACCAGCACTTGTGTTTCACTCCCGGGGGGCACCGTGTGGGACTGAGTTTTCTTAAGCTGCCATATGATACATACATGACAGGTTAGGGTCAGAGGTGGCAATTTCAGGTCCAGAAAGTAAAAATCCAGACCATGATTTTCTTTCAACCAACCAGTTGAGCATAAAGAGTCACAGTCACAGAGTACTCAACTGGTTGGTTGAAAGTAAATCATGGTC
>JAODJU010000046.1:4340604-4350888 GCA_026776725.1 Gnathonemus echidnorhynchus
CAGTATGACTTTTATTTATTTAGCACAGCAGAAAACACAAACAGGACATGGCCGGGGAACACAGCGAGGCCTTAAAACGGTTAATGGAGCACAGAGCCGGATCGATTCGCGGGTCATTCTGAGCGCCGTGGGCCACGCGATGAGCCTAAAACGAATGTCACAACACAGATGGGGTGGGGGGGGGGTGGGGGGGGCACATATTCCTGCAAAAAACACACAGCTGGAGTATGGCCATCCAAATCACAAAGAGGGATGCAGACAAGCAGACAGGAGCAAAACGTCTACAACAACAAAATAAGACATTCCAGGCATTCCGGGGTTAGGAACAGACATACGGGATACTGAAAGGGATTAGGGCTGGAACTGCAAGGTAGATATTAAACAAGCGTGGGTAGGACAGTCAGCCTGACAAGACTGGTTGGTATGGTTACAAAATAACAATTAAATAACAATTAAACATGCAGTTCTCCAGGCTTAATGCCTGTTTTTCATTTAGTGGGTAAAAGTCTATATTAGTCAAAATGTGTATTTTTAAAGGTGTTTATTAGTTTCCATGTTTTAACACATATTTGGCAGCACAAACAAGCTACAAGCTTCGAAACGATAAATGGTACTGAGTAATAAATATCGAACATGATGTAATACGCAGCCCAAAATGGATTTTTACACTCCACATGGGTGTAAATACAAAATGCATTTTTACAGCCCACACAGGCACCCTCTGCTTCATTGCCAGTGCCACTGCAAATGAAGACTGGAGTCACTGTAGGGAGACCATGCAAACCTGGGCAGAATAAGCAAACTGCACTGGAGATGCAGGAGATGTGAGGGTGCAGTGTGACCCATAGAGCCAGTATGCTGCCCAAAAGGAAACATAGAAAATGAACAATAACCAAATATGGTAACAAATATGGTATTATAACAAAGATGGTATTAATATACCTGCAGTAGTCTGAACTACCCACGGCCATTCTAAGCAACATGGAGAGTAAAGAATATACTCAAATGTGACACGGTGACTAAACAGGACATGCATACATAGCTCTAATCTTTTTTAAAGTTTGCTTTTCTAACTATGGCCCAGTTACTGATAGCTGTATTAGAGTCACCAAACATGCAATATATGCTGTCAATTCATACACGTCCAAGTACTACAAATGTCCGTGTGTCCCCATGTGTCCCCGGAGAGCTAGTGTCAAACTTTTTAGTGTGTAGCCGATGAGATGTCTGTAAATGTTTAGAATCACTTTGCTCGCAATCATATGTCTCCATGTCTCCTCAACAGTCATTACTCAAATGAACCCACTGATGTTTTTAACTGATAAAAGAATATTAAGAACCTTAATTACTGAAGATATGAGACACTTAAGTCCCTGGACAACAACGCCAAAGGAGAAAACCTCACATCAGGAGGCTTGACAAGCCATTCTTGTGAGACCAAAAACAAATAAGCACAAAGGACAGTAGCTGGACGTAGCTGGTGAACATATGTGCCTCCCTGCCCTATCATCTGCTGACCTCTTTCTGCCACTGTTCAGACACAGGGCTGTCTCTGCATGCCTGACTCAGTCTGTATTACGCCAATTACATGCTGCAAACCACATCTGTTACACCCACACTTCGCAACACCAGGTAAAAAAGCATGTGCTTAAAACAACATCAAGAAAACATCAAGAAAACATGGGTACTATTAGTCTTTACCCATTACAAAAGACTTTAAAACATCTTAGGCAAGAGAAATTGTCTCCATCCTGCACCCTCTAATCTGCAATATAAATCAAAATAATCCGCCTGCTTTCCAGCTGTAGAAAAGCATGGTATGAACCTTCATGAACCACTGAAGGGTCCTGCTTCCAACATCACCTATGCACCAAAGCCATAAGAACTGATCGATCCTTCCATCCATCCATCCATCCATCCATCCATCCATCCATCTTCAAAATGTTTGTCTTAGTCAGGCTATTGATTCAGTGAAAAGAAGCACAACTTGCAGATAAATGGGACACAAAACAGTAAAAGACGACACAGTTTAAAATGTATCAGTTCAATAAGATTTGATTCAAATACAACAGAAGCAGCTTACAGTGATCATCACGGTTATAGTGATCAATGGGTTACATGGATCAAAAAGCTTGGGACAGAATGATTCCTGTACAAATACTCTTTAAAAATCTGCATATAGTAATCAAGTAGTCAGCGTACAGTGTTCATTTTGGGTCTTTTTCAACATGAGAACATATGGAAAAAAATGAAAACTTATTTTTTACTTTACTTAATTTAATCATCCTGCTTTGCCTTGCGGTAACCCAGCTAGCTACCTGAGGCTAATTCTGTGTGCATAGAAAACATGATGAGAAAAGAGAAAGTCATTTTCTCTCAATGGCAAAAACAGATCAAAGCATAAGACCACCCACCAAAAACGAGCCAGCGAGAAAAACAGTGAAAACGCGCCATATAAATAAAATTGATTATTATATACAGAACTGTATTATAGCGTATTTGAATTATACACAGTTTTTTAAATTTATATGTGCATTACTGTAATTTGAAAAGCATTTGAAACAGCTGCACTGTATTTGAAAAGTCAATAAAATTCAGAAAATACTGACGTTGTCCATTTTATTACCTTATATTCATGTAATAAATATACAAATGACAATTAATTGGTAATCTGCCTGAGACATATAGAAGTAGTAAAAATCGGTTATAATGATCATCTGCTTATAGTGATCAATTTCACCCAGACAGATGTGATCACTATAAGCGGTTTCCACTATAAGACTTACTGAATTATATAGGTATCTTAGTTTTTCAAAAATATATTCAATACGTTTTTTTTTTTTTTTTAAAACAAGTCCTATCGTAGACAGGATTCAAAAACAGCTTTATTACACCTTTAGTATACGGATGAATAAATTACGAAAGCAGTTTCTTTAAAAAAAAATCAGATCTAAAAAAACATCCATCTAACTGCTCATGCTGGTCTAGGTCCCCCACAGTCCATCCTAGGCAGCACAGTGCTATATAGAGACGCCAATCAGCTTAAGCAGGGGCGATGCTAAAGGTTTTGGGCCCCATATTGGACCCCCAGTCCAGATCAATACAGTTATTTTTTAGGGCCCCTGTCACTCAGGGGCCCTTGGAATAATCCTAACTCCCCCTGCCCCCTTACGGCGCCCCTGAGTTTAAGTACATGAGTTTGGAGTACTGGAGGTAATCAGAGTACTTGGGGGAAAGTATGCAAACTAAAAACACAAAGAAATATCGCACATATTTGTCAGTTTCAATTACTAGAAAAAGATGAACATGCAACTAGCCCTAATGAATCACAAGTCAGACTAATAAAATTCATCCGTCCATCTTCAATCACTGCTTATCCAGTACAGGGACATCCAAAAGACCTGCCGCTAATGAAATTGCTTAAATAACTCCATGTGCAGATTAATTTTATTTATTTATTTATTTTGAAGATAAAACAATATGCTCTCTTGTGCGGTCTAAACTAAACTACTTGATAGTACATTAATATTTTAGACGAACGCAGATCTACAGTTAGTGTCAAACTTTTTAGCGTGTAGCCGATGAGATGTAAATGTTGTAAAATGATTTTGCTTGCAGCTACATCTTAATTTGTCGTTTCCTGCGTTCTGACGCTTATTAGTTAGCGGACAAATTAGCTAAGTATTTGACTGATTTTATCCGGCTGGAGATCGTCACCTCAGCAGCAGGGTTTTGACAGTAAATTTTCTGGAGCAATCTCCAGCAATTTCACTCCATATTCGTCCCGTGCGGATGTGTGCATCAGCCAAGCAGAGCCGTACCTTGCCCGACTCCTTCCATGCCTCATACACGGCGTGCTGCGGATCCAGGTAGGACGGGGGCCCCTTTGCGTCGTCCTCCGGCTCTATTTTGCCCGTCTTGGAGGCGTATGAATGCTGGTGGAGGAGTGGGAGTGACTGGGGCGTGATAGGCGGGGCGAAGGTGGGGCGCCCTGTATTACATCGCAAGGCATGGGGATGGATGGATGGATGGATGGATGGGGTGGCCAGATAATCCATGTCAGGGAGATACGTTGAACTAATTGAAGTTGTGCAAAGTACTTTAAAACCGAAAGCCTCCTGTACTTGGCTAAATTGTTCAGGTCTTCTTGTACTTTGTATAACTTATGGTTGGTTTCCTAGATTGAATGACTCATTCAGCTGTTTTACATTAACATTAGTGACACGTGCGGTATAGGAGACTGACCAATCAGCACACAGCAAGAACTCAGCGCTTAAGTGAAATTCAGGGTTTTTTTTAATTGAAATGGTAGTCTACAAATCCTGTCCTCGCTCAATGTGTCCTCCATGACATGGATTATCTAGTAACCCTATGGATGGATGTACTGTATAGACTGTGTAAATAATGTAAATGCAGTTCTTAAATTCGAAGCTGGAAAAAAGGCATTGTTGCACAATATTCAGATTGTTTTCAAATTTTGAGGCTGTATTGGACAATGGAAGTTTCAACAAATGTTCATTTTAGTGCAGATAAAAGTTATTCTACATGTTGTTAAAAAGAACTTAAAAAGTCAGTCATAGCTCTCATTTTGACCTACACTATCATATTGGTTTATGCTATCTTTCCATTCATCAATCTTCATCTCAATGTCTTTGACAGCTATGCAAATTAAACTGATACAAAAAATAACATGACTTATTTGAGTTTAAGAACAGGATAAACACTTTAAAGTACTCTGGGAAACAGGAAAAAGATCTTTGCACGTGGCTAAACAAAGGCAAGTTTTTGTCTAAATAATTATTAATTTAGAGACAACTGAAGTCATGAACATTGTGTATTCCTGTATTAGGAGCAATACAAGAAACATTTACATATAAAGCACTGTAATCAAGACTCAACACCATTTTTTTATTATAAAGGCTGCAAACTTTTTATAATTCGTTATTAAGCCCCAAAGACAAGTGTATTTTTTGTTTACAGAAATAACCCAGATGCTCTCAGACCCAAATAGCATAAAGCAGTAGGCAGAGGAAGACGTACAACCAGTGGGGAAATACCTTACCAGTCAGAGAAATCCAGTAGAACAGCGGACCAAAGTATACCTGTTAGAAATTAATAAAATAGTTTGCTGGTGAGAGTGCCACCTACTGGGAGAAACCGGTACTAGAGATTCTGGGCTTTTCCACCTCGGTGAGAAAGAGCCTGAATATCGAAGCTCCCAAGAGTATTGTGTACTTTACCTAACAGCTCTTGTGTTTGTGTGTGTTTAACTGTGCGCCACACCTAAAAGTGGATTCCGGGGGTGGGGTGACTATTAATTGTCCATGATGGGTGTGTATTTGGACTTTTTCTTCTAAAGAAATAAACTACACTATCAACATTTATCTGTCACTGCCCAGAACCCAATGCATTCCTAATAATCGACTAATTTTGGATATATTTAAATATACCCTTTTACACAAATAAAATACTAGCATGAAAACTGCATACTTCAGTTTTATGACTTCTGTCAATGTTAAGGAAAGTGAAATGTGACTTTTGGGGGGAAATATATAAATATATATAAAAATAAAAAAGAGGAAAAAAAACTCTCAAAGACATAAAAACATGAAAATTTGATGGCAGCATATTACAACCGTAATTTCTTTGCTGACAGACAGTGCTTATGTGACGCCTATATCTGTTTTATAGCACAATAAATGTTTTAAACATATGGGTCGGTTTATGGGCGGGAATGTACCGCACCCCGGCTGATGTGGCCGGTCTAGCCCCCAGCTCAACATTCATACACACCGGCAGTCTATCAGCTGGGCTACTCCTGCACCTGTCCATCGTACTTTGACTCTCAGGTACGTCCGTAAAATGCCCTGAACCCGGAGCCATTTGCCCAGGCGAGTAGAGACGGTGCACCGGACACTCAGATCTACATGCATGAACTGGCCACCGCGTAATCTTCTCGTTGTCCGCAGCACCCCCACCTTCCCCTGACCCCCACCTTCCCCGGAGCAGCCCGTGACCCCCCTGTCCCTGGCCGAGGTGCATTATGGGCAAAGTCGCTGCCGTCCGACCTCTGCAGGCTGCGCCGGAGCTCATTATGCCTTTAAAACCTTTATTTATTTCCGCATAACCTCCATCGCTGCTCCCACCAGGAGGCCGGCGCTCAACGCAGCCGTCGGTACCGAACGGTGATTGGATCCGGAACAGACCACCGTGCGCTTTACATCGGACTCGGGTGGCAGGAATAATAGTTTTTATTGAAGTGTACATTTTAATTTACAGAGAAAATGTCCGAAGAAAGAAACCGCAGGTCGCTGGCTTTTCGAGGAGGCGGACTGGCCGTGAGCGGCTCCGGCGGCACCAGCGCTAACCGCCGGGAGGCCCAGGCCTGGCCGAACCGGCACCTGAACGGCAGCGGGCCGGAGCAGGAGGAGGACGGGGACCTGGGGGCCAAAGGGACGTCGGCGGTGCGGCTTGAGGGCGGGGGGTCCGTCAGCGATAGCACAGAGCCAGAGGCGGAGGAGGAAGAGGATCTGGACGCCGGAGATGGCGAAGACGACTGGCTCTCCGGCTCGGCCGCGGAAGGCGGCGGATGGACGGGGGGGAACGACTACGGCGGCGAGGACGGAGCTACGGCCGCGGCATCTGGGGAGGACGACGGGGGCGAGGCGGAGAACACGGCGGAGGAAGAGGGAGCCAAGAAGCCCTGGGTGGGAATGAGACCGCAGACCCTGCTGCAGAAACACTCGCTCTTCCAGGCGTCCTGGCTGCAGGAGTTTCCGTGGCTGAAGTTCTGCCGAGAAACCGGCTCCATGTCCTGCTCATGGTGCCGCGACGTCGGTGCCAGCAGCGACGAGCTGGTCAGGGGCAGCCGGAACTACAAGCGGGCCCTACTGCTGAGGCACCACCTGTCCGCGGAGCACGGCCGCAATGACCCCGCCAAGCAGGTACGGCGGCCACCCGAGCCCCTCTCCCCGGCGCCGCGCCGGCGCTCCCCGCCGCTAATTTCGCTCAGAATACCGGCTAGGCTCCAGCTAGCCCGATTAGCCGTCCTGCTAATCAGGCTAACTGTCCGACTGGCTAGTCAGGCTGGCCAAACCTGTTAGCTACATAAATCGAGAGCAGTTAGCCTGTTAGCTAACGACAAGAATAACGCTTCACTTAACGAGCTAAACCGATCTGCAGGTACAGTAGCGGACTTTAGCTCCTCTAGCTGGTTATAGCACTAATCTAGGTTATATTTTCATTGTGAATAGTACCGTGAGTATTTTTTTTTAGATTTAATTAGTATTGTCAAGTATACTGATATCCAGTATTGTTTTAAATATAAATCCTGTAATCAGGCCACCTTCACATCCAGAATAAGCTGCGGGTTTATCCGTAAGCAGTTGGTTAGGCTGTTGGTATCATTTTATTTATCTTACAGGAGGGAGTAGGCAGCCTGTAATGGCAGAGGTCAAACAATGGCAGGGTTTGGTCTGGGGGACCCCACCCGGAGAGCACACGACACCCCCGTGATGGTGGTGGGGGGGTGCCTTGGGACCCCACCCCCACCTCTGTTGATGAGTGTGTTGAATGACCTCTGTCTTCGCGGTGGGGGTGGTGGGCTTGTGTTGGGTTGAGTTTGGTGGGTCATCTCCAGACCGGCCAGAGAACCCAGCAGGTGAAGAATTTTTATATGAAATGCATGTTTGGCGGCAACTGCCATTACAATCCAGTTTTACATAAAATTTTCTATGTCAGGGGTCATCCAGCCTTACTAGCAATGTGGAGGAAGTGGGTCAATCATCAGTCCATTTTTGAAGAGGATAGTAAAAAAAAAAGTAGCATAATATTCTGACAAGTTCACTGACCAATAGGTAACTGTCTGACAGCCAAGGTGCATCACAGCAGAGAAATGATTCAAGACCATGACATGCCTTGCTGTCTGCTGTGATGAATGCATTTTAATTAGCTTTCACTTGATCACCTGTCCTAATGCGTGCAGGTCTGCCATCTTAATTATTACACTCACTTGCAGAAGTGTTCATGTATGAAGTGTATTGTTCAGTGTCCACTTAATATACCAAGTATTGTAGGTATAATGTCATTTCGGAGATATTAAGGCATGGAGCACATGGCTTGAATAGCTTAGTGTATGAATTTTATTTGATCTATTTCATTTATCATCTTAAATTACTCTGTTTTTATATACCCCTAATTAGCAGGGGTGAGTGGGTCTGATTGGTTAGAATTGCCTCCAGCAACAGAAGACTGTCCTGGCATCAAAGACTGTGTTTCACACACATTTTGGTGCCAGTTCTGTTGATTAATTTTCTGTTTTTACAGATTTTGTAATATTCACACTCTCAGAAATTTTTGATAATAAGAAATGGTTATTTTTTTATATATGGATGTATATGTGGTATTGGTGACGTTGAAAATGTGTAAATCGGTAAAAGCAATTCTTGGCTGCAATATCTATTGTAAATCACCAAGTGAATAGTTTGCAGGTAATAATGTTCATTTTATCTCTTCTTGCCAGTAGTGCGATATACCAAATTCCCAAATTTATAATGAAATGGCTTCAATTATTTATCCTGCGTAGTCATTTCACATCACCTCAGTGACGGCCCAGAAAGACCGACCACATTTATGAACTAGTGATTGTTCTAGTATCTTATAGTACTAGATAAGTTCTTAAGTAACTGCATGATCCCTGGATGTTTGCTGAGGCATTTTCCTACAGTCCACCGTTGAGGTATCAACAAATTTAAATGAAAAATCCTGAAATCCTGATTGACATTCCGTCTATTATTTTCAAACTTAATCTCTGTCGCAAGCTTTGGGTTCTGTATTTTAAGTATTGATCAGGTCCGTAACTGCGGTTTGAATGACGTGTCCGTTCGTGCTAGCTATCAGATTTTTATATATATTTCTATGTTCATATATTATGTGTCGCTTGTGTTGGTCGTGCTTGTGCACCGTTCTGGCTTTTCAGTATTTGCATACTGTCTTATTCTCTGCCAGCTTTTTCCCCCGTCCATCAGCTAGGGGGTGCTCCTTACACAAATGTTGTATGAAATGGTGTGTCTGCTGGCAAAGTGGATTAACTTCAGACTGTTATTTACCCACTTCCTGGCTGAGCGAAAATGCAGCTCCAGTTTCTGCTTTGCAACGAGAAGGGAGCCTTCCTTGAATTTAGTGTCCTGTTTGTGGAAAGACTGTGTTCAGGTACAAAGGGAATGTCAGGGCGGGATCACAGTCTGCACACTCGTTCTTTGTTAAGGCCCCGGCCGGGCGACCCTCCCACACCTTGGGCCTTGCGTGCCTCACAACTGCATTGTCTGGGAATCTTCCAGAAGACGAGCTAAATGGGACCGGTGCCCCCATTTGGGATGCTCCCTCACAGCGGCTAGCCTCCCCCAGCAGAGTAACCAGAACTGTACTGCCGGGGCCTCTGTGGGGTTACCTTTCAGTTCCGGGTGTTTGTGCCGGGGTGGAGATGAAAGGCATTTCGGATGCATGTATTTCTTGTGTTTGTGCCCCCCCCACCCCACCCCGAGGGATCCCTTTCTTTATGCTGTTACACCTGCACTGAGTTATTTTCTCCCTTTGGTTCATTTTCACTTTACTCGGTTACCTGTGTCATAGTGCCTTCTGGTGATAATTTTATTTATTTATTTTTTGTGCATTTCCAGTTGGATCCCAGGCGTATTCATAAACCTGGAAGATGGCCAAACCCAGCCTTACCTGGAATGACATTTATTAGTAATTTGCAGTATGTCCGACTGCATAGGTTCCTCTTGGGCGTAAAACATTTGTTGACAGAAATTAGTGCGTAATTAGTCTTCCTCTTTCGAGAGTCATCCGAAGGCTCGGCGTTTGTTTAATCTTCCTCGATCGCTTCTCTAGAGCAGTATTGCTGTTAGAATCTCCGTTTGGGTCCGTGTTCCATTCGGGGCACCATCAGCATTGGCTAATGGTCTGTCGATCTACAGAAGCTGAGAGCCGTTCCTTTGATTATTCGTTTTTAAAAATCTGGGTGAGACGTTTTTCACGCCTGTCATTGGTGGGGGTTACATTCAGCCAGCCAGTGAGACACTGCGCTGTGTAAATGCTGCTAGTCTCAACACGTGGCGCATCTGGGAGTCTGGGTAATGTTGGCCGATCTGGACGGTCCCTCTTACTGGCTTTGCAGCAGGACGGTCACGTGTCTTATTGAACCTCTCTGTGGTTCTGCTCAACCCGTCACGTGCAGGGAAGTTTACAGCCCCCCCCCCCCCCCCCCCCCCCCCCCCCCCCCCC
>JAODJU010000046.1:4380492-4393437 GCA_026776725.1 Gnathonemus echidnorhynchus
TTTTGATCGGCGCTTTTGGGGTTCGCCGATCAAGCTATTTTTAGCCAATATCGGCCGATCAATCGGAGCATCACTACCAGACAGCACGCCTCTCATCTGATTTTCAGAATTTTTTGTTTGTATTTTTCATTGGCTGTCTGTTTGATTTAAGTGATCCTTTGGAACTTTCTGATATTCACAGTTTCACAAAATGCAAATGAGCAGAGGCGCAACTTGGAATTTGCAGAAGCCCAAACTTTTATTCAACATGGATTGCACACAGTGGTGCACATGGAAAAAAAGACAAACAGGAAGTATTTGACAGAAATATACAACCAAGACACTCCAACACATCCAACAACGACGATAACCTCCGCAGAGATTTCCATGCAACCAGTCCAGCACATATCAAAAATCCTTCTCTGCAAATGATTGACTGGGAAGCTTATTGACTATGAAGGAATGGGGATATGGCACTAAACTGGGTAGAGACCTGCAACAATATAGTGTTTGGCTCTGCAGGCTAGGGGAGTCTGTGTTCTTGTACAGAAGGACACCAGTTTGAATCCTGGGGATAACATAGCATATTAAGCTTGAGCAAGGCCCTGGACACCAGTGGAAATTCATATACACCAGTTTTTCCCAATCTGGTCCTCTGAGACCCTCAGAAGTCACCCTCAAGGGAGCAAAAATGTGGACTGTCTGATATGGAGCTCGGAGGGAGCAAAAACATGGACCAACTGTGAGTCCCCGAGGACTGGATTGGGAAACGCTGATATACACAAATACATCACAAACAAAATTATAAACCTGCACAAAGCAACATGTCCGTTGCGTTATGAATAAGAAAAAAGCTATTTACAAAATAATAGTTGTATTTTCTTTCCAGAAGTGTGTGATATTTAGTTTTAAAACTTAATTTCTAATAATGCCGTGGATGGGATGAGGCTGTGGCGACTGAGGCGTTGCCTTGTCTGCTGTCCGGTAGCAGCGGGGGGGCTGGTGAGGGCTGGCAGGTGGGCGGGGCGCCGCAGTGATAGCTGGAGTTGACAAGCTCAGCTCTTCCCTGACAGCACCAGAATCAGCTGCTTGTTACGGCGGACGTCCATGGCATGTCTCTCCTGGCCAGGTATAGAAACTACTTCAAAAAACTAGCTTTAAATGCTCATCCATCCATCCATTGGAGAAACATTTTATTCAAGTGGCTTATTGTCATTCTTTTCTATTTATAGATTTACACCCATAGCTTATAAAATGTCTCCCGGCTCCCACACGTCCCATTACCTTCTCCTGCTGACGTTCCATTATGGCTGATAGGTAGGCCTCACGGTTTTCCTTGCTCTGCTCCATCTTGAGGGCCAGCTTCTCCTCGGTCACCTTGCTGAAGCTGCTGTTCTCCTCCATGGCCTTAAGTAGGACGTCCCTCTCACGGTCACGCTTCTCTTGTAGTGACCTCAGTGCCTGAGCCTCCTGGGACTGTAAGCGCAGCTTGTAACAACACCACTCAGTACAAAGACACCATCCGTTCCAGCCACAGAAATGCTGCACTGTACTAATTCCTACTCTACCACGCACATTATTTCTATATATTTCGGTCTGTGTCTGTATTTACACAATAAATTACAGGTTGGTGATCTAATTGCTCCTTATATTTGACTGATATAACAAGGATATAACAAGGACCTTCAATAATGAAGTGTTTGGTATCTCTTACTTTTCTCCTGTCCTCTGCAGCCTCCAGTTTCTTCTGGATGTCCTCCAAAGACACATCCCTCTTCTTAGGAGGAGAGGAGAGACTGTGGACTGCGTCTGACACTGGGGATGGTGACCTCAGAATAACTTCAAAGGCCTGCCCAGAGACTCTTGTGTTGATGGGCTTGACCTCCATGTCTGCATTGGCCATGTGGGGGGGAGATCAAAGAGAGGCTAAGGGAATACTCCAGAGGTGAATTAAGATGCCTATTAACCTTCTACACATTCCAACAAGCACCTCTAAAATCAGCATTTAGCTTTCATTCTCTGTTCCCTCATTCAGTCGAGGAAACAGGCCTTACCTTCAAAGTCACATGATATGCTGCTGCGACGCTGTGGGTAGAAGCAGGAGCAGATCAAGGGGAGAAACGACAGCTCCTTCAGCTTCTCCTTGTAAGCTGTAGAGTGAAAACAGTGTCCATCTTATATTCTCTGTGAAATCACTTATATTTACAGCAGAAGCCCAGAGATACAAACTATTAAGATCTAGAGCTACGTTTTTTACTAGGATTTGCGACATGAGTAGGTTGCATGCGTAGTTGAACCGAAATCACGTGAGATGCTGATACACCATTTAAGCGTACATAAGAAAAACGTTATATGAAAGAAAAAGGTGATTCATCTTATACTTGTTATTTCTTTGCACTTAATTATTCATGTGTTATATTTTTAAGTCTTTTACGTTTGCATAATTCTATGCATTATACAGGACTAACTAAAGTTTAAATTAAAGCTCGATAAATTTGTGACAAACCAAGGACAAACCCAAAATAAGCATGGTCATGCATGCATAAGGCGCAAAACATCGACCAATACCATTCCCGTACCATAATTAACATCGTTTTTTACTTTGACTTCATAAGCTTAAAATGTCATAAGTCTTGAAGAAGCAGGGAACAATACATTCGAAGCGATCGCTTACCAAGGCAAATCTGACAGAATCCTCAGTAAAACTGGTAACAAACCCGAATGCGGTCCCATTACACATATTTATTACTTATTTGTTTGCTCATTCTTGTATTGCGCTATTGTTTGTCCTATTTCCAATGCTCTATACCCTGCAACTGTAGCATAAGAATTTTATTGTGTTCCTCGGAAGACATTTGACATTAAATTTTGAATTATTTTCGTACGATTTGTTTTGTAGCTCTGTGCAATATCATATGAGTAACTCGTTTCCATTTAAATCTTATTTCATTCCCACTATATAGAGTGCGCAGGGAGCAGTAATTAAACCACCTTCAGTTTTGCTTCAGTGACGCTGTAATGCTGCTGAAATGGAGGGGCTGCGGGGTGGGGTCTCACACCGCCAGCTTCAGTATCCCGGTACTAACAACCCGAAATCCGTGTCTAGCGAGTCGGACAGACATTCACCTTCAAATTAGCCTAGATTTGAATTACTGTACCGAACGCCACGATTGACGTAATCTATTAATGAATAGAAATTTACTTTAAAACCAGACTGACCGAAATCAACAGCATTTAAACATTTATTAGTATTTTTGTCTGTCATTTCTCACAGATGATCAGCTTATGGCGTTGTCTTGTCATTGTGATCACGCAGCATCCCTTCATTTAGATGCGACGTCCTCCATGATTCATTTTAAAATAACACATTCAAGACCGTTCTCTTACCAGTTGCGGTTTTTTCCATAGTGGCCACCGGTGTGCTACTAAACAACGTCGCAGTTGTGGTTTGGCAGGGGAATGGACGTCTTTAAGGCACTGAGTCAGCAGAGGAAGCTGAGAGAGGAAGAAGGAGCCTGTGAGTTACGAGGGTCCGCGAGCGCGCGCAGGTTGGCCAGCGCGCATCCGGCGCGCGCACCGGCACGCGCGCCTATATGCATCTCACACTACGCCGCCGTAATGACTGAGAATAAACCAGGTTATTGAATTCCTCTCTACAATAGCGTAGTAAATCAAAAAAGAAAACCCTATAATTATTTCACGATCCCTATGAAATAGCTTACTCGTTATTATGATTCATGTTGTTCATTTGTCCTCGGACCAGGCAGGCTGTCACAGAAGACTCATAATATTTCACATGTAAATCATTAATCTTGTCCATTGTCGTGCCACTCATGCCAAGGAACTCTTCATTGACAGGTAGGGTCAACTCTTCCCATTGTCCCCTGTACAAGACTAAAGTCAGATATACCTGTTATCCATCGGCATAAATTACGGGAGGGGCTTGTAACTGGCGTCCCATGCAGGGTGAATCCCTGTTTAATGTTCCTCATCACAGTAAGTGGTTGGAAAATGCACTTTTCATATTTTATTCTATTGTTAAAATCCACTAGTAACTTAAAGACAATGGAGGGAAAACAGACTGAGGCTCATTTTTTGAGAAATATTTTCCTGCCTAAAAATAAATAATGACATTGTTCTCAACATTAGCCACAAGATGGCAGCACATATCAAGTTTCTTCAAGATCTGATAAGAATGATTAAAATCACGGAATTACTGATGACAAGGTGGTTCAGTGGACGTCGTTGTTACGGTACGCTTATAGCGTTAAGGGTTTGAATGCCTCTTGGGTGTGACGTTTGCGCTGTCTAACGTGGGTTCACTCCAGTGCAAAATCATGCAGTCGGGCGACTAGATATCTGTGTCTGGCTTCAAAGTTCCATTCAGAGTGTACTTCTACGGTGTGATTCCACTCAGGATAAGCAGGTGGAAGGGTGAAAATATCTGTTGGAGATCACAATAACTAAATGGGCTTACAAGCAGATCAACAGGTTTCAGTTCAGCAGTAGATGCGGGCTCTTCTCCATTTGAGGTGGAGAAATAATCAGTTTTGTTAATCACAAAATTAAACCAGCTTAATATTATTAGTAATATGTCCAATTATAAGAGATGGAAAATCAAGAGCTTAATTCCAAATATATATTTTGAGATATTTACATGTAAGATTCCAAGTTTCTCTGAGGTGTTATCATATCATGAGGCATAAATTTTGTCATAAATTTATGTTCAATTTATATTTCATTGGGTCTGTATTTAATGACAGCTCAAGTAAAATGCTTGAAATAAGGACAATATTTCAGGGATTAAAACACCAGTGATAGAATAAGCACTTGGTGGGCAGTGGTGGCTTAATGGTTAAGAAAGTGCAGCTGTAATTGAAAGATGGCAGATTCAAATCCCAGACCAGCCTGGAACCACTGAGGTATCCTGAGCAAAGCACTGCTCCCTGGGCGCTGAGCTAGCTGTCCTGAGCTATGTCACGACGTCACATATGGGTTAAATGCAAGTGACACATTTTGTTGTGGTGTGTCAACAATGACCACTGATCACTTTTTTTCATTTCACTTTTATTTTATTTTAATTTACAAAATAGCCAAATTTACAAACAAAATAATAATAAAAGTCAAACTTCTATATTAATTAGTTTTCTAATGTTTCTGATCATTCGTAACATTGACATTAGTCACTGGTGTCACAGATAAAGTGTGACACGTGTGACTACAACACCAGTGACAAAAATGGAAGATTGTTTTTTTAAATGGTTGCCCCTTCTGGAGTAAGCTGACCTTCTGTAACTATTTAAATCACCGGTGTAAAGGATATATGGCATTATTTTAGCAAAAATTCTAAACATCAGTGACGTGTAAAATTTATGTGCTGCCTGAAAAACAAAATAATCAATAAATGTATTTAATAAAACGCAGAAGTACTGTATGGACTCACCTTCTCGTTCCCCATGGTGTTTCTCTATCAGAACAGTTAAATATAGCCCAAACTACTTTGTAAAAATATAATGTGCCCCAATCACACCAGTGACCAAAATCTCTTTTTTAAATAAATAACATTTTTGAATGTAGTACAATGTTAATGATGTATACAGTAAAAATGTAACTCTTTTGTACAATTAAGATATACCTTTTAATAATACTGTTTCATATTAAAAATTATTTTTTAAATGTTGAAATTTGGGTGTGTGACCAAGTGTTTTACAGGTGTAGAGCAACTTTGAAAAAAAAATTCAATTTAAAGAAAATTGAAAATCAAATAAATAATTAAGGAAAACCATCCACCCCCCGCGACCCAGTAGGACAAGCGGCTTGGAAAATGGATGGATGGATGGATGGAAAACCATCCATCCCTCCATCCATCCATCTATTGCTCATACCCACTTGTCCTGTGCAGAATCATGGGGGTCTGGAATCTAATCAGTTATTATTATTGTTATTTATTCATAACTCAACCACGTTTTTAAGCTCTGCAACATGTGACATGGTTGATGGAGAATGACCCATATACTGGAAGAACCATTTAGTGGTCGATTAACAATATTATTTCTATTTTAAACCTAGTTAGCTTTTAGCAATGATTAGTTATGTGCTTGATCGCTTAACTGCTTAGAACTCACTCTTGGTGTGCCAAAGGACACAGGCTCAGAGTGAGTTGTAGACCAAATATGTTGAGGGTGGTGTATGGCTCTGGGGGTGAAGACTGTGACTGGAATGTCACCGGTTCAAATCCTGTGATCGGCAGTTGGACCTTTGAGCAAGGTATTTAACATTAATCGTCCCAGAGACTGGTTGACCCAGCTTTCTCATCGGAATGTTGCGTTGGACAAGTGTTAGCTACATAAATCAGTGTAAAGATACTGAATAATGTGCCTCACCGAAATGGAATTCATGAGGGCAAGTGCAGTAGCTACTTTCCCCCAAATTGTGAAATAACAGGCTGGTATTTGCTTCGGGTAAAGAGAGGGGGGACTTTTCCTGGCGAGGTTCGATCTGGTCTTCCCTTGTTGTGCAGCATCTGGTTCCTTGGCGACTCAGAACTGGTGCAGCCGGTGTTCCGTCGAGCTGAGCTACTTTGGCGAGTCAAGCTACCGTAGTGCTAATCGATAGCCCTAACTTTAACCCCCCAAAGCCCCTAAAACCCTTACCTTAACCCTAACCCCTAAAACCTAACCCTAATCCTAAAACGGAGAAACTGCACATGCGCAGAAAGGCTCGATAGCACGTCTCGATAGGTAGTTCAACTCGTCAGAACACCGGCAGGTGATACTGCGCGTAGATCGGCTGTATTTCATTATTTTTTTCGGAACCAGGAACAAGGAAATAAGATGCTAAAGCGCAAAAGAGCCTTTACCCGGAATTGCTCTATAATCATATACTGATGCGTCGTGTATGTGTTTTCTGTTTACTACATTGTGAAAAAGCAACGTGTGCTTTTATAATTAAATAACTCAAAACGTTGCTTCAACCCAAAACAATTATTGCAATACTTATTCGGTGTTCTCCGAAATATATCGATAGCAAATTAGGAATTAAACCTCAAATCGCTCCTTTCGTGGGTAACTTCGTAATGTTCAGATTAACAAGGGATCTCTCTCGGAAACATCACTTTACATTCGTAGCATATATACATAAATAGATGCCAGTGCGTATTTTTTTCCGCTGAACCGCGGGCTGAGGACCAGGACCCGAACCGAAAACGCCCCTTAAGAGAGGCGGGTTCATAGGGGCGGGAAGCGGCGAGGATCCTATACGCCCCGCCGTCACATCTCACGCCCCGGAGAAGCGCAGCCGGCAGCGCGGTCTGAACCTCGGAAAGCAGGTAAAGCCTTTTCCGTCTGTTATTTATTCAACGTCACGTTTAAGCCTAAACAGGTTTCAGTGTGGTTTTTTTTTAATAATCCTATTTTCCCTTTAGGGAACAAATGCTTTTTTCGTCTAGAAAGTTAAACAGAAACAGGCTTTTCATTTTAAAATGATGGCATCCAGTCTTGCGGCGGGCGGGCAGAGCATCCTCCAGCGCGCGGAAGCCATGTTTACCACGTGTCATCAAAACGTTAAAACGTTACAATGCGGCGCATCGTCAGCGTCCGTATAAGCCAGACATTAAAACGTCCAAACCATGGGTGACCTACGCTCATCTAAAACATTTATAATGACGGGGGGCTCTGTCCTCACGGTGTCCCTTTGCTTGGGAACACGCTGTGAGCTTCAGTTCCGCGAAGTTAGTGAGTTGTCAGGACTGCTGTAACCACACACAGTTTAAAGCACACAAATACAATTGTTTTTGGCTTTAGTCCATTTTCGAAACACTTCTCTGGGTCAAGATCACGTTGGGGAGGGGGGAGGGGGCCATAAGCCCTGGCAGCACAGGGCTGGGGGGCACGCTGTACGGGATGCTAGTTTATCACTAAGGGCGGTTTGCAGATGCCAGTTAGCCTTGTTGGGGGGGGGGGGACCATGTAAATTCCTCCGTTTTTCCAAGAAGGGATTCTGGGGGAGGGGGCGTCCATCTGAAATATCCGATCTCGCAATTTACGAGTTATTACTCTGTAGTAGTTGACGTCATTCTCAGGACACTGTCCGCTTATGTTGTTTTTAATAGAAGGCCCATTTATTTTAGTTTTTAAAATGGCAAAATTAACTAACAAAATTATGAGAAGAAGATCTTACTATATTGACTATAACACAGTTCTTTCTGTGTTTATAGTTGTGAAGCTTTATCAATGTTTCAGAACCTGACAGTTACATTCTGAGCTACATTCTCAGATTGGAGCGACTGCGTTGAGAGGTGAGGTGGAGCTGAAGGAACATGAAAATGGTTATTCTCTTTCATTCTAAAGATGTCTCACAATTTTACTGCACCACAATGGGTTTTTGCTCGCGTGATTATGGGTGATGGTAATTCAGGATAATTTGGTAATTTGGCCTCCGGTACTTTGGACGAGAAGCAACAATTTGCTCACTTCTTCAGTAGGTGAGGTTTCTCATTAGTTAGAAGCCTTGTCGTACACCTGCAGGGTCGACGGTTTGAGTCCCGACTTTGTTCTGTTTGCGTGCCTTTGTCCTGCAGGCACAACACATGCAGGTGGATACCAGAATAATCCACCTCTAGCTAACCGGCATGTCTAAATATTCCATGATGTGCATATTGGGGAAAATACAGTGAATAATGCTACAAAATACTGTTGTCAGCACAATTTAAAACAAAGGTTTCATAACAGTTTTTGACACTGGCTTCTTCTGGCTGAAAAGCAGTTGTGTGATAAATAAAGAAGTGTTGTATACCCACGCTGTTCTGGTCAGGAAGTGATGTGTACACGTGCTGTCCTGGTCAGGAAGTGATGTGTACCCGTGTTGTATCACGGGGGCCCTTTACACCATTCTGATCAGAGTCCCTGAAACGCTGCCCAGTCACGAGTTCATTTTATGCTATTATCATTGTTTTTGCATGACCGTACAAGGAGGAACTGTAACGCGCTGCATGCACATTCCATAAGCATGAGCAATATTAACACCATCAGTGTACAAGTGAATGCTAGGTGAACTCAGATTTCTTTAGGGGAAAAGTTTTTTTCAATAATTTCAACACATACATTTCTTATAATTCATTTGCAGTTTTCTTTAACAAAAATGTCGGTGTTTTTTTATGGGGTTTAACCTCAAGTTCATACGCTTTTCCCACATTATCTCCTTGCCGCGCATAAATAGCCGACCTTGGATGTTGCCTGTTTCTTTATGCAGGTCCACACATGGCGAAAGGTGCGTTTCCCTGCCCTGAGGTTGCTGGTCGTTAGCAGTTCTCTGCCCATCCTTGCCCGTCTCTGCTGAAGTAGCTGTCCAGACCGAGCGGACCATGGGTGCGGAAGGGGACGCCACGTCGACAAACTCCATGCGGCTGAAGCAGGAAATCTCTCTGCTCCACGGGGTCTGCCTCATCGTGGGCAATATGATCGGCTCTGGCATCTTTGTCTCCCCGAAGGGAGTCCTGCTCCACACAGGATCCTTCGGCCTGTCGCTGGTGGTGTGGGTTATTGGGGGCGTCTTCTCAGTCTTCGGGGCTTTGTGCTACGCCGAGCTGGGCACCACCATCCGGAAGTCGGGCGCTAGCTACGCCTACATCTTGGAGTCCTTTGGGGGTTTCCTGGCCTTCATCCGCCTGTGGACATCGCTGATGATCGTGGAGCCAGCCTGCCAGGCTGTCATCGCCCTCACCTTCTCCACCTACCTGGTCCAGCCCTTCTACCCCACCTGTTTCGCCCCTTATGCTGCCGTACGACTCATAGCCGCCCTCATCATATGTAAGTTTACCTGCTCAGCAAGGTTAAAAACCGCTGAGTCCACTAAGATATACTGGATTTTGTTACTACCGAGTAGCGATGGCCAAATGAAACTTCATGAACCATTTGCTGTACTTTCTGATCCCACTAGATGGTGCTCTCTGTTCAAAGCATGCCCCATATGCAAACTAAGCACCATCTAGTGGGCCCAAAATATACAGTAAATTGTTCATGAAGCTTCATTTGGCCATTACTACTACTGAACTCTTCATTAGACTCGAGGAGCTTGCACAGTTGAAGTAGCTAAACATTTTAGTAGATCTGTTTTCCAGCTTCATGTAATAGACTTTTATCCATACCTTTAAGAGGCAACAAAACTGCCATATTGCCACTCTTTCCAAAACATTTAGCCTTTTTTTGATGCTTTCTAAAATCTTAAACAGCACAGCAGGCTCACGTCTGCGGAACTGCGCATTTGAATCCTTTCCCCACCATATGCGCAGGTGGTGCGCACACTCCTTGTGTTCTATGGGTTTCTACTGTAGTTTTACCCCAAACACTTGTAGTTAGATGACTTAGTTTGCTAATGGTGTGTGTGAGTGTATGGTGGACTGGCACCTCCAGGCATGCAGCTGCTCTGTACTGGATAAGCAATTGGATGGATGGATGGATGGATGGAGGGAGGGATGATTGGAAACTTAAAAGACAAACTTTTTTGGAATTAAACTGCGTAAGTAGTGTAGGACTTAAGAATGGCCAATATCAATTTTTTTAAAACAGCAACATTTTTAACCTTTAAACGTTTATGGTCCCTCGACTGCAGGTTTGGGTGACACAGATTGATTTTTATCTGGCCGTTTGGAAGATCTTGGAACAGATTGCTCAGCCCTGGAATTTCAGTGGTTGGAGATGGTTGCATCTTTGTTGATATCAAGCACCTGATAAGATCTAAGGGCTGTAAAACACTCATTTCTGTATGTCCAATTGCTCAGCTGTTAAATTGTAAGCTAGCTATCTTGCTATCTTACATCTGGCCCGCTCGGTCATTTCAGCTTGTATAAGCAGTTTTATGTTTGTTTAGCAGATGCGATGTGCTGGTGAGGGTCGAGGAGCATGGTCAGCTAGTATCACTGGAGTAGTGGGGGTTTTGGGCCTCGCTCAAAGGACCAGTGGTGGTATTACTCCATGGAGACTTGAACCCACACGCTTCTGTATGTTGGTACAGACTCCTAAACCAACCGTTTGTTAGGAGTTCTGATCTGTTTAGCTTTGAGGGAAAACTTTAACACTTAACTTCGAGTTATACAAGTTGGGTTGTGTTTTTTTTTTCAGTAGCACATAAGATTATCTTAATTTCATGGCTTTTGTGGCACCATCCCTAAACAGCCACTTAAGCTAGGTATAGTCTAATAAAGTTAAGAAAGGTTGGGAAAGAGGAATAAAAAACCTGTTATTTCGAACTGGTTCGGTTTTAAATCATCCAACACTGAGAAATTTCAGTATTATGCTGCCCCATCTGACCATAAAAGTGTTCTTCTTTAGGCAGCAGAACTGGTAATTTTAGTTGTGTTGTAACATGTAAAAGTTATCAAGATCTTCAGGCTTTTTTTGCAAAATAAATGCTGTTGATACTCCCCCATGTCCCCTAGTCGGAAATGATACATTCAATGTATTATCAAAATAGTTTTATTTACAAAAAGGGACAAGACATGCTACTGCACCCAAAACTTGGGGAACAAAAGCAATACCATGATACAGTACCATTGTCATTGTCCAAAAAGCGAAAAATACCATGATAATTGTTTTAGATTGTTTAATTGTTTCACACCCCTAGTGTGAATATTGCAGGAGGGTGGCTGTTTCTGAGATAATGGAACAGCCACGCTTAGGTATTAATGCTTAACCCTCCAGACCTGTTAGACCTGTCAGAATGGGAAGGACAATGAAAAATGACAACTCAGATACTCAACTTCTGCCATGAATAGATGGGGCTGGCCCTGTTATGCAATGACTGAAATGCAGGAGGGAGGAGTATGCCGGAGCGTGTTGCTGGGCACGGCCGGCAAGCAGCTAGGGAATACAGTTTGTCGTGATTTACCTGATTAAACTCGATTACTCAATTTTAAACAATGCTTTTTAATATTCATCTTCAGGATGAGGGTTCAAAAAAGGAGCGATAAACCATCATTTGTGTGGAAGCACTTCCCATTAAAAGTGAATGAAAATGCAGTCGTCTGTCAGTATCGCAAAGCAGAATTTAAATATCACCACCGCAGGGCTGCAGTGCAAATATACCTTAAAAGAAGACATTCCGGTTTGACAGACTTGCTCGATAATGTGAAATTAGCCATAGATATGTGCCAATTAACTTCTCTAAGTAGCCTAGCCTGTCTTTATCATCGCCCCGACTTAAATGATTTTGCTTCATTTACTTTTCTGTATGTCAAAGTAATTGCTGCTGAAACGAAGGTTAGCTCTGTGGCTTAACTGCATCATCATCATCGCTGTATAGAATTACATAATACGGTACATAATAACCATATAATATAAATTTTATTAAATATATCGTGTTTTGATTAGGGCTGAGCGATTTTGGAAGATCACCTTGCGATATTTGTCTGTTAAGTTGGTGGTGTCGTCATCAACGATGCAAACAGACACAAAGCAATGCCAACCAGTCACTTGTTATTGCTTCATATTGTCTCTGGAATACAAAATATTTCCATACAGCGGAAGATGTATGTCTTCGCGTGTCCAGTTATTATTCGCTTTTCTCCTCTTCACTCATTTTTGTGTATTTTTTAAAAATTATTACAATTGCAAAGCTTGCTAAGTTTTGTTTCCTACGACTGACCAAAAATGTTTTAGTGCAACTTTTTGCTGATTTGAACCCTGCAGACTGCTGCAGTTTTTGAAAAGTGATGGTTGCATATACATGAACTGCCACGGCGATATTTGCATTGCACAGTGCAAGCTTATTGGCAGAGAGGCCCAGTGATTTGCATGTTCACCCTGTGTGTGTGTTTGTGTGTGTGTGTGTGTTTGTGTGTGTGTGTGTGTGGCTTTTTGGTGGATTTCCTGCTTCTTTCCACTGTCCAGAAACATGCAACTTAAGTGAACTGGAACTATGTGACTGAGTATGTACTCTGTAGTGGTTGGTTGGTTCCTGGTGTGTGTGTGT
>JAODJU010000046.1:4410596-4429265 GCA_026776725.1 Gnathonemus echidnorhynchus
GGGGGCGTGATTCGTATTTGCTAAGCAGAAGCAATGGCTCCTCCTAAACCTAAAACTGCATTTAACATTTGATTGACGTCCACGACCAAAATTTCGATTTACCGTCTGTCACTATATCTTTACATGAAGACCATGAGCAACATCTTAATCTAATTTTATGAAATGTCTTTCGAATAATTTGTGAACAAAATAAAAACAATGGACATTTTCTAAGTTAAAGGCTGCCAGGATGGATCGGGTCAGGTCAGGAACCAGTGTTGGCGACACACTTAAATAAACTACCAGTACAAATGGGTCACTCTTGATAACAGCAGGTGCTACATCAGCCAAAATAGGTTATACTCATTGAAATCTCCATCCTTTATAGAGGGCATTTTCTTTGTTATTTTCAATAGTTTTTACACAGTGTTATACTAAAATGATGAAACAGGACAGCAATGTACTACAGTTCTCCATTCAGCTGAGATTTACAGAAAGCACTTGTGTGTAAACATTGTGAGACTCGCTCCTATTGGTTAGTGTAATCACTGTGAGACTCACTCCTATTGGTTATAGATTAACACAGAGGTTATATTAATGTTGCAGGTCTGTGATTGAATGACCAATTCTGAAAATGCAAAAAGCCAGATCTGGTGTCATAAATCCATTTTCCCCTGCCTTTTATGTGTAGACACAAAGTTCCTTGGATCCTGTGAAATAAGATCTTCTTCAAGTCCAGAGTACAGTATTTCAGTGTGATGATTGTCCTGGTGATGATTTATGCAGAAAAGGGAGGACCTACTGACAGTCTTTGTGTGACAGGATAGATTATAGGAGAGATTGTTGACTTTTGAAACTATTTCTCTGGTGGTTCTTCTCCGGCACGATACCAGGTCAAACACTGCAGAGCACCTTAACTTCCCCTGGGAGATTAAATTCAAGATTCAGGATGATTTCTGAACCATGTGCGACAAGTGTTTTGGAATGCTTACTTGTCTAACCGAGCCCAGCACAAGGAACAACAGTATTAAGTAAAGAATAAATAGACAATAGACAGCTAGATATATAATAGCAAAGTGAAGACAAGTGACACTTAGACACGTTACCTATTCAAATAAAGTTCCAAGTGCAATAACTGTGCAGTAATAGTTTAACCTATTAACATTATTTATGTAAGAGAATGACTGCATTAAAGTCATTGAAGTCAGGAGAGGATATTTCACATTCACATAAAGCACTATCATGCACTCACACACTATCATTCACCATCGCACACTATCATGCACCATCGTGCATCTCGGACATGGTATCGGATGATCTGTATCCTCGCTAAATAAACTATTTCCTTTTAGCTGTTTACCTAATTAGGCGTCTCTGACACATGAAATGCATTTCTGCAGCAAGTAAAGACAGGAACGAGCCCTGCAGGCCTACCTTGTGTGAGCTCAGTCATTTAAAATCTGAGGGGGTTTTGCTAAGTCTCAAACAACACTAGGTAGTTTAAAAGCACCTGAAGAAGAAGGGCCCTACAGGACCCCAATGGCCGCGATCAAAGTCATACCTACGTGTAGCAACAACTGCAATTAGCTAACCGCAAGCCCTATAATCATGTAGGAATGGTGGCAGGGCTTGACCATATAGCCAGCGACAGCCTTTATTTTCATGATGACCTTCTTCAAAGGAATGGTAAGCATTTCTGTGAAGGTCCATCCATCCATCTTCCGTAACTGCTTATCGAGTGCCATTTACGGCATTTAAGTGGAGGTACACAACAAGCACCAGGAATGGCCGCTCATTTCTGAGAAATGCAGCTGGCATCGCTAAAGTATTAACTTTCTGCTCTAGATACTGCCTTTCCCCAGCTCAGCCCTCCAACCCTGATGGCACGTGCTCTCGGAAGGGCTGCCCAAATCTCTACTTTGAGTAGAGATGTGTAAAAGAGACTTCACAGGGATCTTGCATCATCTTCTGGGCACCTGTAAAGTGCCACTCTAGTGTAGAAGCAGGAATCTTGTCACCAGAGCCAGTCCTAGTAGACTGAGATGAGAAAATGTCACATTTGACATTTTTCTGTTGGCATTTTATGAATCTGTAACATGCTAGCAACTTAAGCCAAGGTTTCAAGCACATTACCTAGACTGTAGATGAGAAGTTCCAAAATATGTATAGATAGCTAAAACCGCTCCTCTAATCACTGCAGATTGTTTGCCTTAAAGTAAATATAACTGCCTATTGGGGGGTACTGATGACAGCAGTAATTACAGGATGAGATTTAGTGCAGCTGACTTGCCCCTGTGTGCAGGTGTTTTTTTCTGCACTGCACAGTGTTTCTGCTTCACCTTCAGATTTTTGTCCGTCTGCCAGATTTAACCACCATGATTTCAAAGCAAATTCAAAAGACACTAAGTCTGAGTGTCTGGTGTTATTGTGTGTGATTTGGGCATCAATTTGTAAGAGGACTGTTCTATAAATAAGATAAGTAGGCCTGAAGCCAGTGGGCTCTTGTCTGAGTGAGTCTGAGACATGAATTCATTTACCTTCAGAAGACTGTGGACATGGGGAGTTCATGCAAACTCCACACAGACAGAGCCAAGGGCAGGAACCAAACCACCAACCCTGAAGGAGTGAGATTACGCTACTAACCACTGTGCTGCCCCTATATAAAATGCAATTAATTTTAAGTCTGTAGTGGTTACAAGTGTGCGACGTTTGAGAAGTCTATCAATAAACCACAGCTGAAGTTTTTTGGTGTTCAAATCGTTGTGATTATTTTTCTAGAACCAAATTTTATGTATTTACTAAAATTAATTAAATGTATTATGTATGAATGTGTTAATGAAATCGTAAATATAAGTTCATTCCAAATGGATTTTTACGGTTTTACCCGGTACATACGAAGCGAAGTACAAAGTAAATGTTAAGGAAACGCCACACAGCTGCGTAAACATGGTATAGACACAATGACCTCAGCGGACTGATCTGGGATCGGCTCCCCTCTACATACAAATTACAAAAGCTCAGTTTGCGCTGATCAGGGGCCGGTCATTATTTCCATATGGGAGCTCACAGCGGGATGATCTGGGATCGGTGCTGCTCTTTGTGTTGGATATAACTTTGAGCTGATCTGGGATCGGTTCTCTATTCTATACAAAAGCTCAGGGCTGGTGATCCTCGCTGAATGAGGGTTTAACGGCTGCCTGAGAGGACGCGCTCAGTCCCAGCTGATTCGGGACGATCAGTGTCGAAGAGTGGCCATAAATCATAGCAGTTACTGTTCGTCACCTCGTCCTGCATCAATTCGAGAGACGCGGCAGCCACGGAGCGCCGCTTTCGCCTGTTTACCTCCTGATGGACGCGAGCGGTTAGGGAGCGCAGGGCTGCCAGCCGCGTCCTGTCACGGCGCATCTGCCGGAGCCCGGAGGTGAGTCCGCGTGCAGAGCACTGCAGCCAGTCCGCGTGAGTACCACTGGAGCTGGAAGGCTTACGCGGGTCCACAGCCCCCGGAGCCGGGCCGTTTATGCGGGTCCACGGCGCCCGGAGCCGGTCGGTTTGTGGGGGGCGTCTGCGCAGTTTACTTATTAAAGTGCACTTTTGTGGGACGGGAGGACAAGTAAAGCCCTGCCTGGTTAGAAATGCGCTCATCCAAATGAGCACCACTAGTTTTGTTTGTTTAAAAATAGGAAAAAAAACACGAAATATCTCCTTTAAACAACCACTTTTGCATTAAAAATTAATTGCTGACGCACCGTGTGTATGGGTGGCCTTTGCGGTGCTGACTGGGCTTGGCGGCTGTTTAACTGACTTTAATGAGGGCCGGTGACAGGTGCGTCGGTGTGCCGTTTGCTGCGGGGTGACAGCGATGGCGATAGAGCTTCAGGGGTGCGTGGGTACAAAGTGAGACGATGCATCCAGCTTTTCCTGTTCCGCTGGCACATCTGGGTGCTGTCGCCCACTTTTAGGATCTGTTAGGTGGAGGGCAGGGAACCGTGGAGGTTTTACGGTTGCTTTTATAATCACACCCTCGGGACACACCGGTAGGTAAGTAGCATCCAGGATGGCGACATTTTCCTGGATGGTAACACTCTGGCCTTTTGATTAACGTAATTGCAGGTGTCGCTCAGCTGGGCGTATATATTTAAGCGAGAAATGTCCTGCCAGTACTGTTCAGAAGTCATCAGGTTTGCTATAGACCTGTAAGAGGAATGTAAACTTTTACTTTGCCTTAAAAAAATCGAACAAGTCATACTTTAGAGAGCTGAAGTGCTGTTCAGTGTAGATGCTTTTTTGATGGCTTGAATGGCTTGCTTGATTCTAGTTTTGCTGCAGCCTTTTAAACACTGAGAGCGCCAGGGGCTGATGTAGTCAGCAATGCCAGTGCTGTTAGGCAGCTTGTGGGCCTCCTTTTTCTGTGACCGTTGAGTGGAAAGCCCCCAGCTTTGAGGGTGGTGACACTGGGGGGTGGGGGTGGGGGGGGTCATGAACTGGCAGGTGGGCCCCAAATTCAGCTTGAGGAAGCCCAAGATCCAGATGACCAATGCATTGCTGTACTGGCATGTTTACACAGATTCCCTCAATATCTTGCATGCCCCGTGACAGAGGCATAGCCAGCTACATGCGTTTAAAAAGGCTGAATGGTGAAATCCATTAAGGAATATTCTTATTCTATTGATATTTTTTTAATGTTTCTTAGTAAATAAAAAAAAAATCTAATATACTTTAACTGGATTTGTGGTACAGTTAGCCACTGTAACCACTGTTGTACTTTCCGGAATCTTTGATGGACCTTCCTTAGTCTCTCTCCGAGCAGGGAGACAATCTAAATGTTATTTAAAAAGCATTTTTATTGTTTAAGATTGAAAGGGGATTTTAGACCAGATTCACAGAGAAACGATTAGTGTTTAGCAAACCTGGCCTAATTTTCTTCTAATGTGTCTCTGATATAACTATGTGGCCCATTCAGGAACAACCATCAGCAAATGTTTGGAAAATTTTATTCCCTAGAGTACTGGATAAATATGGCTCTGGGTGCATGTGGCTGTCATTCTTTACAGAGGAGTGGCTTGAGTTTGAACAGGGTCATTCTGCAAAGTCTAAAGGAATCTCAGCTGTTTTCTGTATGCATGATGCAGGACATGCAGTGGACCTATGGAGCTGTTGTTATTGGTGTCCTGGTGGACTGAATATGGGACCTGAACAGACTTTCGAATAATCTTAGCATCTATTTTTACTTTCCACATGGTATTAAGGATCAAATCAATGGATCTCCCATCAGAGTATGTGACCTCAGTCGTTCATACGACCCCCCCATGATCTGGGAGGAGTTCAGCAGATGGGTGTGCTGTGCTGTTGGGGGGCAGAGAAGGTGCATGTTTTGCATTCTGAGGTTCAGCTGTTGTGAGAAGACGGAGGGGTTCCTGAGGAGTGGCACACATTTCCCGGATCACGCGTCCTGCAGATGACTGTCGAATGAAATCCTTGGTGCGGCCTGAAGTTCATGTACCGTCCAGCAATACCCTGTGAGCTGTCGCTATGGAAACAGCCGGTAAGGTCAAAAGCAGGCTGAGCTGGCAATCAGTGACCGAACTGGCCATCACTGTCACTTCTTTTAGACTTTTATTAGTAATTTTATTTAACCCCATAGTGTGTTAATGCTGTATGCAAATGCATACACTCATAAATCATTTGTTATGAAAAATGCTTTCCAGTCAGTGTGGGAGCTGTCAGATGTGGTATTCAGAATGACTGTACATCTGTGCCCAAGCCAGAATCGTGGCGTAGTGCGCCTTCATGTGTGTGCGTGTATGGCCTAGTGATGGTTTTGCTGGGAGAAAATGGCCCGTTCTGGTTCTGATTTTCATGGAGGTTCTGCTCTGCCACTGTAAAAATGTGCAGGCTGTTTAACCATATTTAAGAATCCTTTTTGACAAATCCACACCCATGCAAGCATGCCTTCGCCTCTGTGCTCTCTGCGCATGTGTTCAGTGGAAGCTCGAGGCCCTGCTCTTATGTGTCTCAGAAGTCTTCAGCGCTTTTACCATGAGTAATGTGGTTGTTATGGTTGTCCAGAAATACTTCTACTAGTTTAATATCATTTCCCTTACCCTGAATGCTCTTAATGCTGCACTTTCTGCTTATTTGAATAGTAGGCTGATCAGGTTCTTGCTTTAATTAGAATATGTTCTGTAGCTCTTGCTCCAGTCCTGCTTACACTTGTACCTGGACATTCACTGGAAGTTCAGTCTAGCTGCATTTATGCCTACTCAACTCCTTGACAGTTGTATGTTTGTAAAGTGAGATTTGCCTCACTTTTATGTTGCTTTGCACAAAAGCGTCTGCTGTAGTTCAATGCTTATAAATGACAATAAATGCTGTAGTTCTCATTGCCTTCACTGGTAAATGATGTTTTAGTGTATTTATTTATTTTTTTACGCTGCTGTTCTTGTCAACAAAGCACACAAAAAGGACATGGGCTTTGTGGCCTTTGTGCAAAGAATCGCCGAAGGCAGTTTTTTTGGAGGGCTTTGGTGCTGTTTGTATGATGCATAGAATTAAAAACAAAAGCAATGTGACAGATGACTTAAGGTGAACAGAGTGGGACACCTGCTTGTTTGGCCTTTCATTTTTTGAACATATGGTTTCGCTTTGACTTTTTCTGTGCTCTGTTGTGCCACAGCACAGTTCACGCGGTGAATAATCATTAATAACGTTGCCATTCGATAGTCGTTTGCCTCTGTTCAGCACAGGGTGACATCGCTCTTCCGCTTTTCTTTGCTCCCACAAAAGCACAAATCGAGTTAAGCTGCTTTTTTGGCCTCCCTGAACAATCATTTGCATTGCTGAAGCCCTAACCCTTCCTCTCGCTCTCCCTCCGATCCCCTTCCTCCTCCTTGGAGCGATTCATGAATGAGGTTGTCTGTTTGAAGACTCTCCCTGAAGAAAGATGGTTATGTAATGTCTTAGCCTTGGGAAGGGCACATGGAGGTCGGTTCCAAATCATGTTCTGGACCATGAAGACAATGGTATATTAGGCATAAGTCAAGTCAACTGGGTGTTACTGTCATCTGTGGCACAGAATAACGTTCCCCCAGGATTATGCTGTAAAATACAAATGCCAAGTCACAAGAGGAGGGTTTTCACAAAAACATATTTTTATAAGCGAATGTACACGTGAATGATATCTGGTAGCTTTTGTTTCTTCTCCAGAAGTACTGATGTTTTTGTTTTTAAAAGCTCTGATCTGCCGTTGGGCATCAGTGATGGATAGAGCCGTTTGAAGGTGCCGCCTCTGAGCTCAGGGGAACCACTCCCTTCACGGTTGGTTTTGCCGTACTATAAATATCGGACTTTCTTGGGGCGTTAAGCTGCCAGATGTGAGCGCTGTTTATCATTTGTGCAGCTCGAGTGACTGGCCCACTCTGGACTGCCTTCTCTCTGTTCATTTTATTTGGATGCCACTTTTGTCCAAGTAAGACTGATAAAACATGACAGGCAGATGGCAGTGAAGCAGCCGGCTTCGGCTGCACTTCTAATTAGTGACCCGAAAGGGAAAGAACAGCTGGGTGAGCTCTGCTCTCCACCCGGCAGCAGACAGGCGATGCAGAGAAATATCACCCAAGAGACAGTCTAGCAAGAACTGCGTCAATATCAGTCAAATTGATGAAACTTGCCAATAAGTCAATCTTCTTCCCTTTAGCTGTTAGCTTTCTGTCTCACATTTTCCCTTAGACTTTTGCTTTTTGTATTTTTGCATCTATATATGCACTGTATGTGCCATATCTCTATAAATATCATACTGTGATTGTTTACCTGGAACAAGCTCAGTTGTAAATACTTTTAATTACTGCATTTTCCCTGTAATACCGGTGCTTCCTGCAGTCTGATGCGAATAGAAACTGGCTTCCTCAATACTGGAGCTGTTTAAGTTGGTCATGTGTGGCTGAGGTGTTTGCATGTTTTTTTTTTTTTCTGACAAGATCTCCATGATTTGGTCCATCTGTCAGAATCTCTAGCATGTTAAAATAATAAGGAAGTCCATCAGTACGGGGGGGGGGAAAGAATTGCAAAGGGGTGTGTTCCTGTTAGAGGTTTCTGGTTGACCCCGGCTGATTTGCTCGCTGTCTGTCGCTTAGGGAATAACTGAAATAACTGCCAGTGTCGCTTTTAAAGATGTTTCTTTGTGTGAAACTAAATAAACCGCAGACACTCTGGGTGGTGTGTATGTTTGTGTTTGTCTTGTTTGTTTGTTTGTTTGTTTGTTTTTGTTGTGTTTGCCCACCCTTCACTGTTTGGGGCTGTTTCATAGTTATATGGTGTATCTATAGGCCTTATATATAATCCTGATCGCTTTATTATGTTTTCTCCTTGTTGCTGGCTCACTGTGAACCCCCCCTAATTATTTTCTGTAAAGTATGCCATTCTTTTCAGATTGGGACATGCTATTTTGGTGCGAATGGGGCTCGGCCTGTAGGGGCTCCCTAGAGTTTTCTATATTTGTGGCTCCTATATTAAGATTGACACTTAACTGATTCTTTGAGGGTTGTGAATGACAAAGGAATATTTGACTGTAGACGGCAGGAATCAGCATTTGCGTTTTTGTGTTCAGGCGTGATGCAGTTGCTGAAGGGGCAGTGCTGTTGGCTGCCTCTCTGAACAGCCCCACCGTTGCAGGTTCGAATCCTCCTGCTGCTTTGTGGGTGTGGAGTTTGCGTGACATGAGGTCGTCATGCAGGTTTTTCTCTGCTACTTCGGATTCCTTCCATGGTCCAAAGACATGAGGTATCTCTAAATTGTCCAAAGCATTTGTGTGAGTGTATGTGTGTATGTCCCTGGGCTAGATATTTGGATACGTTGGGTGGGCACCAGGATTCGAATTGTCAGTGGTCTTGGGCTGGCTCCCCTGGTAGGCAGTCTGACCATGATGTGAACAAGTTTGTAGGACAGAGGTTTCCAGTCTGATTCACAGTGAGATTATATTCTGATGGTGATGGCAAAAGTTGTCCATAGCCATGCCCTTGGTATTTATTTAGCACATAATAATTAACATGAAACCCTGTGATGGACTGCCCCCCCCCCCTTTCCCAACAAGGCCCTCCGTGATGTTGGCCAGGATAAGCAGTTAAAGGGTGGATGGATTTTTGTGTGTGTGTGTGTGTGGGTGGTGTCCCTCTGCACCTCGGGGTACTTGGGGTCAGATCATGCAGCAGTGAGTTTTGGCTTCAGAGCTCCTGATCTCTGAGGGGTCACCGTATGGATCCTCTGGGAACATCAGCAGTGGCCAGTGGCAAAGACTGCTTGGATTCAGCTGACCAACGCGTGGCCGTTTGCCTGGTCCTCAGCGGTGGAGCCCCGTTTGCAGAGGGCGTGGTGTGGGAACCGGAGGGAGAACAGCGACTCTCAGAGAGACAAGGTCCCACGTGTCCATGGCAGGACCATAATAGACATGTTGTTTTACATAACAGATTGTATATTGTGTGCTGTTGCTATGGAGAGCTGAATTTATACGGACATAAAAATTGAACTGCTGTTTAGAATGTCCTCCGTAGGATGACTTTCAGCAGCACACTTCCTGGCATTTACTGTTGGGTGGCTTAATTCAAGTGTGTGTGTGTGTGTGTGTGTGTATGGGGGGGGGGGGGCGGGGGGCTTTTCTTCTATGTTTACATGCTGTCACTTAAATAGTCAGAGCTCCTCTGAAATGAGAGCATGAATCGTGGGTATTCGACTCGTCCGTTCCTGCGAGTGTGGCGTCTTCATTCCCAGCATTCTGATGATTGTTTGTGGGGTGTGACATGGTCACCGATGTGGGGGTCCCAGATAAGCCCCCCTGTGGGCTCCTTCTCCCCTCTCCCCATTGTGCAAGGGGCCCCTCTCTGCTCTGGGCCTGTTTCAGGATCCTTTGTGTGAGCTGGGAAACTCACCAGTCCTGTATATTGTAGAAGAAGGTCCCTTTTGGCCCAGTCCTGGTTTCTCTGGCTGCAACGCCGCTGTGGGACCCCCCCCTCCATTTATCCTCAGGCTCTGGGCTTCGAGCCCCTGGCTCGCTGAAGCTCAGGCTCATTTGCATGTGCCTGCCTATCCCACCGCTCCGTTTCCTGCTCCCATCGGGTTCACATGGCTATTCACTGGAGTACGGCGTTCTGCCTACCCGACTGGCCAGGCCACGGAGTCCGTCTCTCTGCTTCCTGCTGCATGACCTGCCGATTATTTAGATTCATCATTGAACATCTCGCTGCGCGCCTGGACCTTGTAGAAAGGGAACATTTCTGTGTCCGCGCTGCAGTTTGGCACGAAACTGCATCTGATTCAATGTGTAGATAAATTTATCAGATTGAGAAGTATCAGCATTGATGTGTCAGACTTGGTTTATTGTTGGGCAATAATTAGATTTCAGTTAATATTTAAGGTTAGCTGCACCAGAGCTAAAGAAACAACTACTGAACATTGGAGATGATCACACTGGACCATCAGCAAGTTCCGAGGGATTTCATCAGCTCATTTACCACTTAGATTCTCACTACAGTCTCCCAAGTCAGCTCCGCTTCTCTGATGTCTCCCTGCTTACATTATATGATGAGGCTACTACACACATTCATGGGATCTTAAGAAGTAATGTCCCCAATGTTAGTTTCCCTTCAGATTTGTGGAGCTCAGAGGATAGCCGGTATCTGTAATATTAGACAGAAATATTTTCCGTTATCAGTATCGGCCAAAATTCCCACATGGGTGCTCCACACTAGCCCCGATAAAATGCCTGTTCGGGCTCTGATGTCCTGATGTGTCTGGGGCAGCTCTCAGTGTATTACTATTCTTTATTTTGTGCTGAAAATCCCAAAACCACCTAAGAAGCAGAGGTCTGCTTTGCTCATGAATATTCACGAGGTCGTGCTGCTCAATAGCTAGACTGATCCCTCTGACAGCGGCAGGAAAGACCAGGAGACGCACCAGGAGAGCCCAGGAATCTTAACGAGGGTGAAGCCTTGGAGCTCGCGGTCGTGTGCCTGCTCCCAGGCGCTCTGGAGGAAGGGAGCATGGGAAAGGTCTGACGTATGCCGATTCCCGGCGTGCTGCCTTTTCAAGCTGTGCAACGGCTGAAGCGTCTGCTTAATTCGCGAATCGAAGAGGCCAGCGCCATGGAAGGGAAGCTGGGTGTTACCCGAGGGCTTGAGTTGCTCCCATGTGAAAATGTTTTGCTAATACCAATATATTGTTGTCTAATTTTACAATACTGACAGACAGAAGTGAAGCTGGCCAACCAGGGATTGGGGTACTGGTGGTGAAGCCTGTTGACTGAGGGGTGACACTTGCCCAGTAAGGGGTGCTGCTAACTTTCCATATTAACTAGTCTAAACATCAGCCGGCAATATCGACTAAGACTGATGGTTGGTTTCTAATGAACAATGGCCGATACAGATATATTAATTGATATGTCAGGCATCTCTACTAAGGTTGCAAAGGGGTGGTAAAATTCCTGGAAATTTTCCAGAAACTTTCCATTCCGTGGGAAGGTAAGATGGGGAGCTGTGGAAATATTCCGAAATGGAACCTTTCCATGGAAATTACCAGGAATATATGGGAATTAACATATAATTCCCAGAATTTTGCAAGCCTAATCTCTTAATACAGAATCCTGTCCAGGTCAGTGTGTGTATTAGACCAGCCTGGATTCCCACATAAAGCTGGGAACAGGCAGAGGTGGATAGTTCAGATCCAGAAAGTAAAAATCCAGACCAAGATTTTGTTTGCTTGAAACAAAATCTTGGTCTGGATTATTGCTTTCTCGACCTGAACTTACCCCCCTCTGGGAACTGAACTTGTCCGGATTAGAAGTCCTGACCTGACACAGCTGCCCTTGCCGCTGTGACATTTCTCTGAGAAGAGGAGAGGCAGCGCTGGCCGTGCAGCCGCACCGTTGCAGGCCTGTCTGTCTTTTTCTCACGGGGGGGCTTTCTGTGGCCTTCCTGAATCTGCTGCTATACAAATGGAAATGTGCACTCAGCACAGCTGCTAAATGGGGTGTTAAAACAAGGCCGCTGTAGCCCTGGGGGCCGGTCCTGCCTGCAGGATTATCCTGGTACCGTCTGTCATCCAGCCCGATCCGGCCTGCGGAGGAGCACCGCAGCACCCTGGCCTCTAACCCTCACAGCCGATGGCAGCTTTATGTCGACCCGTTTCATTTGATCTATTACTCCACAAGTGTTTGGGCAAATGGGAGCATTATGTAGCTGTGTCCTTTTTCTGTAATTCAATTGAATTCAGTTTAGTTAATTTTTATATAGTGCCTTTCCCAGCGTGTTCAGCTCCAAAGTGCTTTACACAGAGTCAGACAGCAGGGGCAATTTAGGGTAACTGCAGTATGAATGGGTGGTGAATAAGAGCCGGAAGAGAACAGAGGAGAGGAAATAAAACTGCAGGGTTCGTGCATTTTTGTATGATCACTTTATCTGCAGGACAGCTCTCACATCAGCCACTGCCTGACCAGTAGGGATTGACCAGCTGTATCACTGGTTTGCAGTGTGCATGCAGGTTTGCACACATTGCCTGAATGTGGCATCCTAGCTGGTTCCTGTATGCATTTGCAGTCTTGTAGAAATCACCATAAGGCCCATGATCATTGCAGCATTTTCATACATTGGGGAAACAAAAGATCAAGACTGGAGATGCGCAATATATCAGATAACATCAGTATTGGCCAATGTTTGTAAAATTGAGACACCAGCATCTCTCCATGTCAGTCTTTGTCTCATGTTAGCCGATAATTAGACTTCAGTCAATATTCAAAGTTAGCAGCACCAGAGCTAAAGACGTAACTGCTGAAATAATGGAGATGATCGCTTTGGACTGTCAGCCATTTTCCGTAGTGGAGGAGAAGGGATTTCATCAGCTCATTCACCACGTCGTATTCGCTACAGTCTCAGTCTCTCTACAGATTTCTGGAGCTCAGGTTAGGCAGTTATCGGTCTAGGTAACAGTGTTACAAAACAATATCAGTTATCAGCCAATATTTCCACAGTGGTGCACCATTAATTTGTGAATCGGGACCTTCCTCCTCCCGCTATTCATGCTGTTGTAATCCTCCTGTCTTCCTGCAGGACTGTCGTCACGCTTCCCCGAGATCATGGCCGCAGGATCCTACTCCCCCGGGGGCCCCAACGGCATCATCCGGAGCCAGTCATTCGCTGGCTTCAGTACCCTGCAGGAGCGCCGATCCCGGTAGGTCATTTGGCTCAGTCCGTCTGTACTATGTGTTCCAAGGCCATTAACAGCCTAATTACCTTTAATATCAAGCTGACTAATTACTGGACAAATGTCCCTAACCCCTCATAAGCACAGCGAGTCTGTGATTGGGTGCCCATTGCGAGCCCATGTGGCTTGGATTCTTGCAAACTGTAGCTCCTGCTCTGACTTTTGGGCCTTGGCTACATCTTGAACTTTCCATTCTGTTCTGCCGAGCTGAACGAGACCGGCAGGTACTGCAGGTTTTTAGTGAGCTTGTAGGCACGCTTTGGGATTGGCCGTCCACCATTCTAGATCCAGTCCTCTGCAGTGATGCCAGTGATATGTAGGTTAGATGTTCCGGTCTCCCTGCCCTAGTCCCACAATGACTGTCCGCTGCTTCCCAGGTGTAACTCCTTCATGGGCAACTCCATTGTGCAGAAGAAGCCCCAAGCAAAGCTGAAGAAGGGTCATGCGTCAAACCACAAATCCAGCAGCAGCTCACATGAACCCCAGCCCCGGAGGGTGGAGGAGATTTATGGAGCTCTCAAACGAGGTCTTGAGTAAGTGCACTTCCCATACCAGCTGCTCAGGTCTTCACAGTTGCTCACGTTCTCGTGGTTCTTAATTACTGATAGAACATATCAAGTCCTCTTATTCTTTGTATTCATATTTGTGTATGCTGTATTTGACTCCCCTCTCTCCCTCTCTCTCTCTCTCGTTCTCTCTCCTTCCCTCCTGCAGTGAGTATCTCGAAGTACACCAGGTGGAGTTGGAGAAACTTACTACTCTGATGAAAGATATGAAGAGGAACTCCAGACTGGTGAGATAGGAAATGACATCGTAATTGATCTTGCTGCCGGCCCAATGGCTCTGTGATTCCGTGTACTGTACACACACGCCGTCTTGCTCTGAGAAGGTTTTGGGTGCGACAGTACAAATACCCCCTTGAGTCAGATTTGTGTTTCTTACTTTGATTCAAAGTAGTCATGTTACAGTTTGCGCTGTCATTTACTCAGACCTCTATTTCTGTACTAATTTGTGCATTTTTTTTCTGATATGCTTTCTTTAGGGGGTGCTCTATGATCTTGACAAAGTGAGTAATTTGTACTGGTTTTTTAAACTGTAAGATGTTGAAAAAAAGCGATGTCTAGCACAGGACAATCTGTTCCCTTATTTTAGTGTATTTATTTATTTAAAAGATGTGATATCTCTGGGGTGTCACTAATGACACTACTGTCTTTGTGGCACCTCCAACAGCAAATCAAAGCAGTTGAAAGATACGTCCGTCGGCTGGAGTTCCACATCAGTAAGGTACGTGCTCATCACCGTCACGTTGCCTGTCTGACCGCCGTGGAAGCAAATCTTCATCACAGCAACAGTTGTCCATTGTGGTTATGGTCTCTTTGCAAGGGGCCGACCATGCAGTGAGTCCCAATCCGGTCCGTGGGGACCCACATATGGTCCACATTTTTCCTCCCTCCCAGCTCCTGGTAGGGAAATATCTGGCAGAGAGTTGGGAAGGAGCAAAAACATGGATCGTCTGTGGGTCCTGAGGACTGATTTAGGAAACACTGGGCTGATGGGATTTAAATGGTTCTATATCTTGCCTTCATGTAGAAACTCTTTAGCCAATGAGCCTGGGATGATCTTCCCGCTGTCTGCCGGCTGTAATGGCCAATGTTGTCTTCAGAGTGGGGCACTGGCACGTAGTCCAGACTGGATGCCCCAGGGAAGAGGGTAAGAGGGGCAGGGGAAGACTGAGAGGAGGACCTGCAGCTGCCTAGAATACTAACTGTATAATTGGGTCTATTATCACCTTCTGCGGAGAGCCTGATGCCATTTTTGGAGAACATGGTGATGCGCTAAAGCAGAGGTATCCGTAGCAACAGGACAACAGAAGGTTTGCAGGAGTGACGAGGAGCCTGATGTCGATTTGAGCCATGGACTTCTGATATTTGATAAGCACTTTTAAGAGTAAGAATGGAAGATGTATAATGTTTACCTTAATTATCTTATGACTGCTTTGACTGGAAGCTGATTGGTTGACTGATCTTAAGCAGAAGTACTTTTAGTGCAGGTATTAATAAGGATGGTTTGGTGCTTTCCTGCTCTGCTCCTGGAGAGAGCTGAGCAGTGAGTCCTCAGCCTCCCTGGGGGGCTTTTCTGTCGACACTGCCCTCCCTTTCACAGACTCGACCTACATGGACGGGACTTCCTGTCGTTTTAGGTCAGGCTTCCCTCCCCCTCCTCTAGTTTGGATCCCGTGTTCCCACCTTTGTGACATGAGTCCCTGCCATGGGGGGTCTTACTGTCGTCTGTCTCTGTGAGGCCCCATAGTATCTGTGATGTGGGAGTTTTTACATACTGCGCTCCAAGGATGTGCAAGCCACACCCTGACAGCAATACTACCCCCTAGAGATGGTGTGTTTAAACACTTCCTGCATTGGCTGTCGATCTTTGTCAGTCACTCTAGAGTGACTAAAATAACTTCAGATGCAAGACTTCGGATGAAATTCTCAAGGAGGACTTTTTCCGTGTGACCCGGTCAGCGGGTTGTGAAAGTGGCCCTTCTGGCACAATTGTCAGTGACGATTGCAGTCAGCTCGGCCCTCGCGAGAAGCAGCGTTGGGTAAATGGGGAAGCGAGCCTCAGGTGCAGCCAGGATGGGGCATGATGAACTCTCACACCTACCCTGAGGTCCGATTGACCCCAAAGGCAAATGTCAGTTGACTTCTCATAGTAAAATAGTTGTTGTTGGAGCGTGTAAGTTAAGCTGAAATTTTTGCTCTGCAGTGGTGCACGGTGTTGAGATGGCTGCTTTGAAGGTTTGTCTGGAACCTTTTGAGGTGGGTAGGTAGTAGATTTTAAGGCTCCTGGTAGAGTGTATATTCATCATGGGGGCAGTTCTTCTGGTAATCTGAGCAATAGCAAGAAGTTCCACGGTGAAGTTAATTCACCATGATTTCAACCTGACCTGATCCAGTAGCTAAATTCATCCGTGTTTTATCTGGAATGATATCTCATCTTCTGTCTAGATAAAGACATCATTTAAGAAATGGAGTAACAGACACCTCCCTGAGGCTAAAAGGGGGTGGGAGCTGGAAAGCCGGCTTGGCCACAGGGGGGCACTCTAAGGAACCACGTGCACCCCACATGTGACACGTGCCAGTAGCACAGAAAGGGGAAAGAAGTTATTATGGACTTTGTGAAACCAAAAGACTTGTATCCCCAGTGGAACCGCAAACCGCTACAGGAAAAGGGTGAGGCAAAAACAGGAAGTGCTCCCCCACCTGGGTGGGGACTGGAAGGTTGTCGATTTAAATCCCATGGTCGCCAGGCTCCGTTGCTCCGAGGACTTTCTGACTCTGTTTTCTCAAAATGTATGTTGCTTTGGGTAAAAGCATCTGCTTTAATGTAATTTCTAGGATTTTGTTTGCCCCTTGGTCTGAATAATCGATCAAAGGATGTGTCCCTCTGGACAGACCTGGCCCCTCTCCTAAGGATTGCATGCTAACATGATGGCTCCACCAACAAAACTGAAAGAGATGCCACTGACTTCTTATGTACCCCATCCCCTTAGGTAGACGAGATGTACGAGGCTTTCTGTGTCCAGCAGCGTCTGCGTGATGGAGCCAGTAAGATGAAACAGGCCTTCACGGCCTCGCCGTCCAGCAAGAGCACACGGGAGAGCCTGGCGGAGGTCAACCGGCGATACAAGGAGTACAGCGAGGTGAGACAGCCGCCCGGTCCAGCACGCCCATGCAGAACTTCCTTCCTAAGGCCGCTTAGGGTTCTGAATGGTGTCTATGAAACACTAAAGCCTCTTCGAATGGATTTAATAACGGGAGTGTCTGAGAGCTGTGTTCCTTCATTGTTCCTCGCAGAACATGTGTACTTTTGAGGGAGAGCTGGAGAAACTCTTGGGGGAATTTCACATCAAGATGAAAGGTAAGAGAAATGTTAGCACTGACTTTGGGGGGGGTGTTTAAACCAGGGTATGAACTCTTCCTTCCTCTCTCCCTCTAAGGTCTGGCTGGCTTTGCTCGACTCTGTCAAGGCGACCAGTATGAAGTAAGCATTACTCACGACAGCTTAAAGGTCACCGTTTAGGTCGGCGGTCAGTGTTTCAGGTGTTCCACGAGCCGTGTTCCCGGAAGCGTCGTGATCTTTCCCGCCTCACCGATTTCCCGCTTCCCCCCCACCCCAGATCTTCATGCGCTACGGGCGGCAGCGCTGGAAGCTGAAGGGCAGGATCGAGGCGAGCTCCAGGCAGAGCTGGGATGGGGAGGAGATGGTCTTCGTGCCGCTCATCACCGACCTGATCTCCATCAAGGTGAAGGCAGAGCCACAAAAACATAAGCATGTACTTAGCTCCACGTGCCGTGCGAGGTTTGTTTATCCTGTCACGAGGCTGCCTTCACCGGAGTGTCTCTCCATACCAAGAACGGCCTTGCTACCCTGCCTTCCGAGAATGAATTTGGGGTGCAGTGAATCATAGGATCGATCCCGTTTGTCAAGGGTGCGGCTGGTGTTTGCGGCGGGGCAAGAACGACACCCTGGATTTGCATCATCCTCTGTACTTCTTTTCTTGGAATTGGACATGGTCTTCGGCAGTGGAAGATGACGTAAAACAGGGACCTGAGAACACAAGTACAATTCAGTGCGCATATCGAGAAACGCCCTGGGTCTTTGGTTAGGATGTGTCATGCAGTGAGGCTTTGTCTCTAGGGGCAACCGTGAGCTTCTCTCTCTCTCTCTCTCCCCTCCCCCCACCTCGCATGGCGCCCTCCCTGGTCACTTTATAGGCTTCCTGATGTCACTGACGCCTCTGCTTTACCTCTGATTCCAGGTGTCTGAGCTGAAAGGTCTGGCCACGCATGTCCTCGTGGGCAGCGTCATCTGCGAGACAAAGGATTTGTTTACAGCCAGGCCTCAGGTGGTGGCTGTGGACGTCAACGACCTGGGAACCATCAAGCTCAACCTAGAGGTGACCTGGTTGTAAGTATAGCCGTCATGTCAGATTTCAAATGACGTTCAGCAGCACACGTGAAGTTCAACGCTGGAGAAAGATGGATGTCAGGACTGCCATCTGCTGGACTGTTTTGGTACAGTCGGTAAAAGCTTATTGATGCATACCTTTAAAAGTCCCCTACAGCTTGGGAGGAATACTTTGGTCACATGTTTACTTTGCTGCTATTTATTATTAATTGGTGTTAATTATTGACTGCTATTTTCATCGTTCTCACACATGGATCTCCTGGGATATCAGAGAGTATCTGTGTGACCGTCTCTCTACCTCCCTCCTACAGTCCATTTGATGTGGAGGACCTGACCTTGTCCTCGGGTAACCTTAACAAAACCACCGCCCTTCAAAGGCGTGTTTCTGTGTACAGCCAAGGCACCCCCGAGACCCCCACCTTCCAGGACTCCGCCTTCTTTGTGAGTGCCCGCCCCCCCCCCCCAGCTGTAAACACT